>JAIFOV010000503.1:0-235765 GCA_020654155.1 Novius pumilus
GT
Source organism: Novius pumilus (assembly GCA_020654155.1). NCBI lineage: Eukaryota > Metazoa > Arthropoda > Insecta > Coleoptera > Coccinellidae > Novius > Novius pumilus. The sequence goes on from JAIFOV010000503.1 coordinate 3, forward strand.
GCCCGTGTAGTCAAAGGCTTGATGAAATGTAATTTTATGTTTTCGATTACCAACAATGCAGCATGCTGTATCGTTGGTTGCCTGCTCCTTGGCGGAGTAGGCAGGTGCTTTATTTTACCTGTCTTATCTTATCAGAGAATATACAGATCGAATAAACGGAACTATACGGATATTTACACGCCAGTCGATGAAATCGACAAAGTTGTCGTATGCGTAAAGAATTTCTGTGATTACCAGTATGCGAATCACTTGTTTCTTCAATAATATTATGCAAATGGCTTCGTAGTGTTCACACCAAAAGACTGGGAGAGCACTTATGGGTCGCACTGGATCGATGTTAACTCGTTCGCGGTACAACTCCGAATGTGTTTAGGAGCTGTCGACGGTAAGCATGTCAAAATAAGAAAGATCATCAATTTATAACTGCTGGGGAGTGTTTAGACTGTGTTGCTGCAAAAGGTTATATTTTCTTAAAGTAACATAATGATCTGTTTTAATGGTTTTGTAGGAGGCTGTAAGCATTCTTATTATGGACACATCGACGTAGTAAAGAACCTTCAGTTACCTCTCCAAAGTGTTATTGGCAAAGTTCCAAGTTATCTAAAGCTGATAAGGTAGATGGAAAACCAGTAACATTTTCTGAATCTGACTTGAGATTAGTTACTGGTACAATTTCATCTTTCGATGAAAAACATGGTGTGAAAGAAGACCAAACTGCAGGCAGACTCCTCTTTATGTATGAAATGCGATTTGGAAGAATTACCGCTTCCATAATTTATGAAGCGGCTAGATGCAAAACATTAGGAGGGACTTTAGCAGAAAGAATTTTGAGTGCACAAGCTCCGTTACAAGGTGAAGCCATTATGAGAGGGAAGCAGAAAAAAATCTATATTTGTATACAATCCCCAACGCATGGGAAAGGCTCATCCAATATATCAATGATTGTTATGAGATCGCATTTGATGGCGATGATTTGTAGGAACGTCAAAGCTAAAATGGAAAACATGGATCAAGCAAACATGTATGCCAAACAGCAATCCACACTGTTCAAGGAAATGATGGGCATTTTCATAACGCATACCAGTTTCGCGGAACTAAACGACTGGTTTGAGTGGACGATTATTATTTTTGAATCACCCCTACATACCCGGCACGAAGAGGGTGTAATTTTTCATTTCAAATCATGTTTCCATCACAATTCCGACTGCGCCATAGAAAATATGGAGAAATGCAAAAATTGATGCTTCGTCGCTGATGAGTTATGTCACTCCGACGAGAAGTCTGAGGCACCGAAAACTGCTAATTCTTTGTATTCTAATAGTCTTTTGTATCAGCATTTCCCCAAAAGCCACAATTCCTTAGAATATACATATTTTGAACGGCGGGAACCGCGTCCATTTGAAAATAAAATATATACTTCAAGATTGAACTGACTTCAATGATTTTGAAGAGGCTCCCCTAATGTGCGGGTTTATGTTGAATTTGAAAGGCCAGAGCCAAAAGGGTGAGCAATGCCGTATTAGAAGGACATTTTTCGTATGTCGAAAACGTACTATTCGGAAAAAGAACCAATCTCCGAATAACGGAATTCATCAGGACTTCAGGTTTGGCGAAAACTAATTCCACAGTGAGCAGACAAAAAAAAGGAAGATTAATTCAAATGATGAATTGTCAAATCCGGGTCAGTGTGTGGAAAGTTGGAATAAAAAAGTTCGTCCAGCAAATAGTAATTATCAAAAGAGATATACTGCAATAAAGTCGTCACTCACGGTCCACTTCGATACCTCTTTCACTATATGTCGGGTTATGGAGTTAAACTACTCGTCACATGAATAGCATCTTTATTAGGGGGAGTTGTTACACTAACGTACAGCAAGTCGTTCGAGTTACTAATGTTCCCTCTCACAAAGGTAGCGCGACCTTAAATAATATTTCTCACCAAAACATACGTGCCTCGTTCAATGTCACTCTTGCGGTGTGTTTTGGTGTTTTACTTCCTATAATAACAAAACATGCCCGTGGCCCCGTTAGGCCGGCCGCATACGCACGGGTGTCTGAATATGAATTTCGGATCGATTACACGTTAATAACGACATCGAACACGTTCAAAATTTTCGTTCCGAATCATTTCATTGTCGCGCATGGAGGGTTTATATGATATTTTGAAATATTACTTTATCGGACTCGTATTTATTGCGTTGGTAAGTATTATGATAAGGCACATCGAAAACAACGTCTTGTCTTTTTTTTTATTATTTTGCGATAACAAATACGCAATGGCAATTAGTTCTTCGTCATTCTTCCCGATACGAAGGTCCGCTGTACGCTACTGAACTGCTTGAAGCCTATATTCATAATATAAACAACCGAACGTGTGCGAGTTAATTCGGTAACGTGTACGTTCGGTTGTTTATATTATGAATATAGGCTTCAAGCAGTTCAGTAACGTACAGCGGACCTTCGTATCGGGATGAATGGCGAAGAACTAATTGCCATTGCGTATTTGTTATCGCAAAATAATAAAAAAAAAGACAAGACGTTGTTTTCGATGTGCCTTATCATAATACTTACCAACGCAATAAATAAGAGTCCGATAAAGTAATATTTCAAAATATCATATAAACCCTCCATGCGCGACAATGAAAGGATTCGGAACGAAAATTTTTGAACGTGTTCGGTGTCGTTATGAACGTGTAATCGATCCGAAATTCATATTCAGACACCCGTGCGTATGCGGCCGGCCTTACTCGTACCTTCACAATACCTTAACAGGCCGTCGGTTGTTCTTCATAAAACAACTGCTGCCTCATCATTATTCACCGACGAGATGTGATTTCACAATAGGAAATAGTCTGCCAGAAGAAATTAAAAACTGGAGGAAGGATGATGATAGTGACATAATTATAATAAATTACGATAATAATGCGAAACCTGCTTATTTAATAAATATGAGCGACATCCCTATAACATAAAATTCTCTGATCCACTCGTTGCTAAACGTCCCTTTGATATCATTCACACTGAAAAATTTTTAAAAGTTTAAAATTTAAAGAAATAACTAACTTTCTGAATTGTTTAGGAGCTGTCAACGGTAAGCATATCAGAATAAGAAATTTTGTGTCTCGATTATAAAATGTTGCTACTAACTGCATATTGTACAATTTCGTTAGTACGAGGATGGTAGTCCAACTTACGCTTCCAAAGAATGCACATTGCCTAGCATTAGATCCACAAATGAACCCGATACTTGGATAAGCAGCGTTGTGCTCGAGAGATTTTTAGAGTATTTTGTAATTTGGATCGATCCCATGGCAATATGAGAAAGTTTGTTAATCTTCGGCATTTATTGCTAGTGGATAATGGTCCTCTTACATAAGAATCTCAGCCGAAGATTAATCAAAAACCAACATTCTCACGAACTTTCTTCAAAATTTTAAAAAATCCGACTAGTAACAAAAATTACTTCTTTTCCAAATCGTGACTTTATACAGCATTAAACGTTTTTCTGCAGTTTTAAGAAGGAAAAGAAGATGGCGGATAACTTTCAACTCGCGATCAAATGTTTTTGAACAGCATCACCAAGAGGAAAACGGTCATTTTCGTAAATTTACGAGATTTTGTGTTTCTATTAGAAAAAGTACGTGAACATATTTCTAAAAGCAATACTAATTTTCGGAAATCTGTTAGTGCGGAAAAAAGATTGGCAATAACGCTCAGGTATCTGGCTAGTGGTGATTCATATACCAGTGTCTAATACATGTTTAATGTTTCCAAACAATTCATTTCAACAATCATTCCTGAAGTCTGTCGGGCAATAGTGAATGTATTAATAGACTTCAAGTGTAAATTATCCGTGCAAACAGAATCCATAATATGATGATGTAATCATTTTTTCATATCGATACGTCGATAAGATGACCAGATCGCCAGAAAAAAAAACAATGAAACGAAAAACTAGGTTTTTTTAGTATAGAATTATTCACATGGATGCCTACAAAATAATTATCCAATACCGCATGTTTGGTTAAACTCCGCAAATTCCCAAGGGCATTAAAATTGTGCAAAAAATTTTCATTGGAATCATCAATTTCTCAAGTTCGTTTGAAGGAGCGGTACCCAAGTTACATCTATAACGAGTTACAAAGTTCCGGATGTCATATTGATATTTATTCTTCTTAATATAATCGAATGATGTGAATTGGCAAATTTTATATATACATTTCTTAGTTGGATAAGTTTCCTTCGCAGAAAGTAATCGACTTACATGCAGCATATTCGAACTTCACTTTCTTTGTAATGTATATTCATAAAAATTTCATTGACTTCAGAATCAGTCTACATTTCTGCGACTATTTCAGATATTAAATTCCTATACGCTACAATTACTGTTGTTTAAATAGTGTCATACCGCCCCCCTTTGAAAATCAGTTTGTAATAAATGGTGTTTCAATACTTGCGACATTTTAATCAGTATGAAAATTGCATCATCAAATTGTTTTGAAATTTCAAAACCACAAATATCATATGAATAAAACTTTATGTCCAATTTAGATGAAAAAATCCACGCTTCCAACTTTTTGGTGTTTATACATTAGACAATAACAGCGAATTAAGGTGGAATTTCTCGAGATCGTCTACATTTCTGTCAGATTTTACAGTTGTATTTCGTTTAAAAATTTCATGCAAAAAATGTGGAAAATTGAAGTCATCACTGTCAAAATGGAATGAAAAAAAATTGGGACACAAATTTCTCAGAAATGTATGCGAACCTTTGCTTACAGATTACAATATTACATATAGCGAATTCCTACAACTCGAAATATTAACAATTTTTGTCAATCCGATTCTTCAATAAAATATAGCGGTCATTAATATCAGGTCTGGAACGCGGTGTATATTTCAAAAATGTCTTCCCATCACCGATTCATGTCCTCGCAATCGATTGATTTATATATGAAATGTTTGTTTTGTTTTGTTTGGTGTGAGCCAAGAAGTTTTGAACACTTTGGTTGCTCCTAAATTTCGTTTTATTTTCTGCGACTATTGGGCATCAGAAGACGCAATGTAGACTTTCTTATTCTGAGGAACCTTACTTATTCCAAAAGGTTTTGGTCATGTAGGCAGATTTTGAAAGAATTATGTTTCTTTCGGGCACATTATTGATTACCGATTATCAATTTATTTACATAAATCCGAGATCACCATTTGTGTTCAGTCCATTAATCCAAATATGAAAGTCGCGCCGCGTACAAACTTCCTTGGTTCATCGACGAATTTTCGCATCATACACCGTCATTTCCCATGCTTCACTGATCCTGCAATGAATTATGGACCAAACATGTTTTTCTCTTAAACGAAAATGCTGACTAATTGGACACTGCTTCTGTCATTAACGTTTTGATCGGAGAATGAGTGACACTTTTTGGGCACCAGGGCCTCCATCTACTGCAAATCGGCCCACAAATTCGAAAAATAGTATGATTGCCTCGATCCTCCATTATGTTATCGCCATTAACCACGTCCCAAGCATATTACAACTTCAAAGTGATGAACCACAGTCCTCTCAGTAGCGATTGTAAAATTTTATATTTCAGTTACAGTTTCTGAGTACAGAAACCTCTTGTCAAGACACAAGCAGAAGCAAACTATAAATTAACTTGATTACATAGAATTTACATTCTTTTTACATTCAATGGTATTCCACATGGTTCCATTACTTGTAGCAAAATTACTGAAATCAAAATACTTGTTCATCGACATAATACAATTACGTATTAAAAATAGGTGTCAATAAAAACTTTTGGTCTACATAATACCATCAACGCCAGCAACAAGATAGTAATATATCTGAGAAAATAAAAGTAGCTACTGATTACACATTTGAAATCTGTGGTACAATTATACCATATATTACTGTGGTACAATTATACCACATATTACATGTTACAACACACATTACATTGTTCCGTACTGAAAAAAATTCTCGTTTCAAATTCCAAGTATACTTTACATAACAGTAAACGAATTCATCAATAAGCAGAATTATAACAATTTCTGGAAACAGTGAATAGTTTAGTACGATCGCCTACTTGAAATTCTCGATTGTATTAGGGCTACAAAAGCCCTAGCAGAACTTGGACAAACAAATTGTAAAATAGTAGTTCCACGTAGCCAAGTATTCCAAATTGACGATTAATTTTAAAACGAGAACAGAATAGTAGAAATATATAAGCGATACATTCAAACTATAAATGAGACCGCAAAAAAGAAATCTATTCGTATATTTCAGAAAGAAAAAATGTGTTATTATATCATCATATAATTTTATAACAGCATCGTATAATCACCAAAAAAGTTCCTTTGTTACAATGTATTTAGGTACATACATATACTTGGTTTTATGAAGCGCAATAATTACTCCCAAAAATTAATGTAAGAATCAGCCTAAATTATGTGATAAGATCATCATGCAGTACGATATTTAAGTTTCGGAACTTCAACCAATTTGAATGGATAGCAATAAGTTTTGTGTTACCCCTTTACCGATTCAATTGTGGTGCGTGGGTCTGTTAGGCACAGCGCGCCTAGTCACGTTTGAATATTTCGTCACTGAACATCGTTGTTTTCGATTATTTGCACATTTTTTTCTCGCTTCGTGAAAATGAATAATAAAAATTATAATTTGACAAATCCCCATGACATTGAAGAATTAAGTCGTCTAATAAATGATGAATCATTATTCTTACCTGAAGAAAATTGCGACAAAACTGAAGATAATGTAGAAAACAGAACTTTTAATGACCAGGAGAAAATAATTTTTAATTACCGTCATTGCCGTACATGGCGCTTATTTGAAAATGCGTTCGGTATTTTGGAACAAAGTTTCGAGTTTATTTAAGGAAAATCAACTCCAAGCCTGGTCATGTCGAGAAGATCATTTTAATTACATGTATTCTCCATTATTCCAATAATATACGTATACTAAGGACCGCATCTACCGAAGATAATAATTGTATTCCCAGAAATTTGCCATCATGCACAACAAAATGCTGTAAGTGCTAGGAGCTATTTACCGATTTCTTTTTTTGGATCTGTTGCCTGGCAATACAACGTAATATACCATTCTTTCCGTATATATATATTCATTTCAACTGCATACACTTCAGGGCCCTATGTTTGAGTTCACTCGTAAAATTTCGCAAGCGATATACCACTTGCAACGGTGTGAGGATGTCGTAACTTGATACGAATCGTCAATAATTGGAAGCTAATTCGGTCACGTGATTGTTATTGTGTGGAGTATCATAACCTCATTCACGATGTAAATATTTCGGTTATTTCTTTGAAACGATTTTCCTATTTATTTTGTGTTAAATGTGAATGTTTTTACTATTTATTATCAGTTCTATTTTCGATCCATCGGTCGTACAGATTTACGTGACACGAGTCTCAGACAAAAAGCGCCGGTACAGAAAAATATTCTTTCAACTGATTAAAGAATGACCAATTTTATGTTGCGAACGATATTCAACGAATATTAAACAAGGTTGGTCATAACTTCTTCGTTGCTAAACGCAATTCGTGGTGGCAATAAGGACGAAAAGTAGGTAAAAAGTACTAATGTCTAAATTTCTATGAAAGTTTATTTCACTTATATTTTAGATTTGGCAAGACATGCATATTAAAATAAGATATAAAGAAGTGGAGATATGGAAATACGCTAAAGGAACAGGTGGAGGTGTTACTACAGACCTCCACCTGCTGCAAAGGGCATTAAGCAAGTCGGCGCTATTGTGTCTGCGGAGCGAGGAACTTTGGTTACCGTCAAATTAGCAGCAAATGCGGTTGGAAATACTGTACCGCCTATGTTTATTTTCCCTCGTCTTAAGTATAAAAATCTATTCATCCGTGATGGTCCCCCAGAAAGTATTGGAGCGGGAAATAGCTCTGGATGGATGACAGCCAAAGAATTCTACATCTTCATGGACCATTTTATAGAACACACGAAGCCCACTCCCGAGGACCCAGTATTGTTATTGCTTGATAACCATCAATCACATGTTGATATTGATGTGGTCGAAAAGGCAAAGGCAAATTCGGTTGTAATGTTGTCTTTTCCGCCACATTGTACCCATAAATTGCAACCACTAGATGTTGGCGTTAATGGACCGTTTAAAACGTATTGTGCCAAAGCACAAGAAAATTGGCTACGTAATAACCCAGGCAAGACAATGTCTATATATGAGATACCTGGTATTGTAAAACATGCATGGCCACTAGCAGCGACTCCGAATAACATTATGAATGCATTTAAGAAGGCAGGCATAAGTCCATACAACCCTGACATTTTTACTGATGAAGATTTTGCTCCGTCTTTCGTAACTGACCGACCCATGCCCGACACTAATATTTCATTGGAATTAAGTCAAAATATGGAATCAGGGCTACAAGAATTAGCAGATCCGGAAGAGTTTCAGGTAGATCATAATATGGAAGCCATCCAAGATAGCGAGTCACGTCCAGCAACCACGGAATCAGCGATCTACAAACCTCAACCAGGACCCTCGAATATTGCTAATGTGCCAAATGTAAATGCCATTCAAGCCATAACTAGCATATTTTCGCCTGCAGCCATCAAACCTCTACCGAAAGCACCGCCAAGGTTGTCTACAGCAACTAAACGACGAATAAGAAAATCAGCAATACTGACAGATACGCCTGAAAAGAACGCTTTGGCTGAAGAAAAAGGAAGAAAAAGAAAGAGCAATAGTAAAATAAAGAGGAACAAAGTTGAAAAAAGAGTCGGTAAGAAAAAAACAGCGGGTACAAACAGGCGAAATTATAAAGAGGCAAGTAAATCGGCAAATGGTAAAGAAAATGTGAAACGTAAAGTCCTGCAAGAAGATACGGATGGAAGTGATAGCGAAGTAGACATGGAATGGTATTGTTTAATATGTTGCGCCTTATATTCCAATTCACAATCAGGTGAACAATGGATTGAATGCGTCATGTGTAAGAATTGGGCTCATTCAAAATGCCTGAAATCTAAAGATGTTCATTCCTATGTTTGTACGAATTGTAATTCTGACGATGAATCCTCTGAATAATTATTTTTTAATACATTTAATTAGATTTGATTATTAATATTTGTTACAATTTTTTATAGTTTTGATTTCATTACTTTCCATAATTTTGTTGATTTATTAACTTATTTTTTTTTAACTTTTATATTTCGTACCTACTATATAAATGAAAAAACATGAAAATTTTGTACCTTTATAAATAAAACTTTCATTAATATTCGGTAACATGTACCTTATTTTTTTTTATATACCTTTACAACTAATTTTATATAACTAATGATTGGAGTTGACAATCGGAACAACTTACCTCAGCTGAGTAACAACCAGCCCCTTCGTGGGGCTAGTTGTTCTTTATCGACTTGCTAGAGAAAAATGATCCTGAGCTAAAATATATTATTATTTCATTAAATTTGACTATATAATTTGAAACTATGATACATTCTGAATCTATATATATATATATATATATATATTTTTTTAAGTTTTTTGATGTTTGACTGTCGTAGAATTATGTTCTTTGAAACGGTAAGGGTATTTCGACAGCTTTTTTTTTGGGATAGATAATAAATTCCCTTTATTCTTACGCCAAGCTTTCGGAATCCTTTATTCCATCATCGGGGCTCCTATATGGAACATGTTCAACAGCAAGTTTATCAAAATGGTACAATATTAATAAAAACTTACAGAAACTCAGGAATGTCATCCCTAATGAAAAAAACATGTGGAACAACCAAACACTTTAAAAGAAAAAACAAAGTTTGAACTCTTCCAGCACCATGAGAATTACGGTGGTACCCAACTATCTTATTTCCGGAAGAAATAAACAATCGACCGCCGCGAGCAATCTCGATCCGCTAAATTAACCTGATACAAACAATTCCACAAACTTTCAGACAATGACATGCCACACCAGATGTGTACGATAACTGTCTCGTATTTAATTTTCAAACACGAATTCGCTAAATGCAATTTACGTTTATTATTCTATCGATGGATTTATTAAATCATTCATCTAAGGGTCCGTTATAGATTGGTGGTTCCTTTGGTAGTTTCAATATGTAGTCGTACACGTTACTTAATTGTTGTACATCCGTTTTTTTATTTATTGGGTGTTCTTGTGCCTTTATATGTATCATCTCTAATATAAGCCTTTTTTTGTAATTGGAACTTTTGTCTAATATTACCACATTTTCAAAATCAATTTCATGTTTCGCGTCCTTTGCATGCTCTGCCAGTGCACACCTCAAGTTTTTCTTTTTGATATCACTCCTATGTAATGCCATTCTGCTCTTTAGCCATTGACATGTCTGTCCAACATAAGTTCTCTCACAATTTAGGCATGGAATCTGATAGATGATGTCAGATTTCAATTCCTTTCTTATTGGATCTTTTAATCGACTATATAAAGTTGATAACGTCTTTGAATTATATGTCGCGATTTTAATGTCGTAATTTCGAAATACATTTTTTAATCTACCAGTGAGTACGTCAATGTTTGGTAGTGATCCAAATTTCACACCATCATTCGAAATAACCGAATGTCTTATTTGTTGCTGGTTTCTATCACTGGAATTATATAAAATTTTGTTTACGAGAGCCAAAGGATACGCATTTTCTACAAAATGTTAAACAACTGCTTAATATTTTTCTGATGAAATGTAACGTGTGCTATCTTTTTAATTCTATTTTTCATTTGATTTATGCAATTTAATTTAATTTGAATGGAGTGATTTGATTCAAAATGTATGAACTTATTAGATGACATACCTTTCCTGTACCAGTCCAGTCTTATCACATTCTCAATTCGGCATACTCTCGTATCTAGAAAAGGAACGGAAAAATTCTGATCCTCTCTTTCAACTGTAAATTGTATGTGAGGGGCTGTCGAAATACCCTTACTGTTTCAAAGAAGTATATATATATATATATATATATATATATATATAACGTATACGCTGGTTATTTGGGTAACAGTCAGTTGGGATGCTCCGGAGTTCATGCTCCGGAGGGTTTCAAATTAGTAAGTCTAGATGCAGTTTCTTTATTCAGTAACATTACGTACAACTTAGTCGAAAAAAGTATAAAAAACAATTGGAGTAAGATTCAGGTCCACACTAAGTTAAAATTGAAGAGATTTCTGGATGTGACTAAGTTCGTTTTTGGTAACACTTACTTTTCTGCTGGCAAATACTTCTATAGACAAATATTGGGTACTCCCATGGGATCTACGCTGTCCCCAATCATAGCACAATATGTGCTGGATGACCTGTTACTGGAGTGTCTTCCCCAACTGTCATTCGACCTTCCTTTCATCAAGAAGTATGTTGATGACATAGTTTGTCTAATACCTCATGAACGGTCTGACGAAATACTTCGAATTTTCAATAGTTATTCAGAAAATATACAGTTTACCATTGAGGAGGAACAAAACAGGTCGGTTCCCTTTCTCGACATGCTTATATTACGCAATGATCGAGCTTTGATCACTGATTGGTATAGGAAACCTTGTCACTCAGGTAGATATATAAATTTTCACTCCTACCAACCAATGAGAATAAAGGTCAATTTCGTGTTAGCTCTTAAAAATAGAATTCTTAGGGTTTCTCATTCAAACTTTCATAATAAAAATCTAAAAATATTAAAACAGTTACTAATAGATAACTCATATCCACTGAAATTCATTAACGCATTGTTGTATAACACGGAAAGAACAAACCAAATAAGTAACCCAGAACCAGAGATCAATCAAATTGGGTTGAAAACATATCATGCGTTACCACGTATCCCAAAATTAACAGAACAACTGGTTAATGTTTTCAAGCAGTTTGACAACATCAAAATAGCCAATAAAGTGCAATTGACTTCTGGAAAAACGATTTTCTCGAAACTGAAAGACCCTCCGAACAAAGATCACGAATCGGGGGTTGTCTATTCGGTACCTTGTGCAGATTGCAGTGGTATATATGTAGGTCAGACGTCGACGTGGATATCTACAAGACTAACTGCGCACAAGAGCGAAAGCAGAAGAGGAATAAAAAATACCGCTTTAGCTTCTCACGCAATAGAACTAGACCACAAAATTGATTTTTCGGCTGTGAAAATATTATTCCGAGAAAAACATTTAAAAAAAAGATTATTTCTGGAAATGCTGGGAATTTCTATGACGGACGACAACATAAACAAAAAACAAGATACTAACAACCTCGGTAACATTTTTTCATTTATCATCCAATTACTAAAAGACAAAAGACATAAACAAAGAATACGAGAATAACTAAGCCCTTTAGTAGTGTTGAATTTATATTCCGGGTAAACAAATTTCAAGGTGAGACGACGACCTGGCTTTTTCGATGTTTTAATTCAGAACGAAATCGATAAACGTGTCATTGTTCGACGGAGTCTCGATAATAATGATCCGCTTCAATCGAGTGTTTCGAATGTGTTTATTGTGACCACGTCCCGATTTCTGGTGATGTCTGAAGGGAATTTTTTTAAAAACTTAGTCGAACGTAAGAACAACTATTTGTTTCTGTTTCTCTTTTGCCGTATTTATGTACCTCGTTTCTGAAATGTAACAACTTTATAGGTTCCCGAGGAAGCCAATAAAAATTGGCGAAAGCTAGAACGAATCGCAAAGAGTAAATTTTATTCATCCCAACTGACTGTTACCCAAATAACCAGCGTATACGTTATATTATTAACTTACACAGTCAAGAATACTAACAGTTATATATATATATATATATCCTCTGAAAAGTAAGTCACGGCGGGACCGGGAATCGAACCCGGACCTCCAGCTTTACGCGCTATTGCTCTACCATTAAGCTACCCCGACTATGACTTATTTTTCAATTTTTTCCGGCTAACTTGTTAACTTTGATAATCTTGGACTTCATCACAGAAAGCCATGCAAGAGAATCAATTTAACTGGAACGCCGGCTCTGCGTAATCCAACGCTAATCGTGAATTGATGTTAGAAGGTGTTATTTCTCACCAACCCGGTGATAGGGTATAATTTTGAAAATCCTCTGAAAAGTAAGTCACGGCGGGACCGGGAATCGAACCGGACCTCCAGCTTTACGCGCTATTGCTCTACCATTAAGCTACCCCGACTATGACTTATTTTCAATTTTTTCCGGCTAACTTGTTGCTTTGATAATCTTGGACTTCATCACAGAAAGCCATGCAAGAGAATCAATTTAACTGAAACGCCGGCTCTGCGTAATCAACGCTAATCGTGAATTGATGTTAGAAGGTGTTATTTCTCACCAACCCGGTGATAGGGTATAATTTTGAAAATCCTCTGAAAAGTAAGTCACGGCGGGACCGGGAATCGAACCCGGACCTCCAGCTTTACGCGCTATTGCTCTACCATTAAGCTACCCCGACTATGACTTATTTTCAATTTTTTCCGGCTAACTTGTTAACTTTGATAATCTTGGACTTCATCACAGAAAGCCATGCAAGAGAATCAATTTAACTGAAACGCCGGCTCTGCGTAATCAACGCTAATCGTGAATTGATGTTAGAAGGTGTTATTTCTCACCAACCCGGTGATAGGGTATAATTTTGAAAATCCTCTGAAACATCAATTCACGATTAGCGTTGATTACGCAGAGCCGGCGTTTCAGTTAAATTGATTCTCTTGCATGGCTTTCTGTGATGAAGTCCAAGATTATCAAAGCAAGTTAGCCGGAAAAATTGAAAATAAGTCATAGTCGGGGTAGCTTAATGGTAGAGCAATAGCGCGTAAAGCTGAGGTCCGGGTTCGATTCCCGGTCCCGCCGTGACTTACTTTTCAGAGGATTTTCAAAATTATACCCTATCACCGGGTTGGTGAGAAATAACACCTTCTAACATCAATTCACGATTAGCGTTGATTACGCAGAGCCGGCGTTTCAGTTAAATTGATTCTCTTGCATGGCTTTCTGTGATGAAGTCCAAGATTATCAAAGTTAACAAGTTAGCCGGAAAAATTGAAAAATAAGTCATAGTCGGGGTAGCTTAATGGTAGAGCAATAGCGCGTAAAGCTGGAGGTCCGGGTTCGATTCCCGGTCCCGCCGTGACTTACTTTTCAGAGGATTTTCAAAATTATACCCTATCACCGGGTTGGTGAGAAATAACACCTTCTAACATCAATTCACGATTAGCGTTGATTACGCAGAGCCGGCGTTTCAGTTAAATTGATTCTCTTGCATGGCTTTCTGTGATGAAGTCCAAGATTATCAAAGTTAACAAGTTAGCCGGAAAAAATTGAAAATAAGTCATAGTCGGGGTAGCTTAATGGTAGAGCAATAGCGCGTAAAGCTGAGGTCCGGTTCGATTCCCGGTCCCGCCGTGACTTACTTTTCAGAGGATTTTCAAAATTATACCCTATCACCGGGTTGGTGAGAAATAACACCTTCTAACATATATATATATATATATACTATAATAGAGGAAGAGTATTAGTCGTAAAAAGCAAAACGCTATTATTAGGTGTATAAGGGTGTTTCGACTATAGAGGGCAGATTTGAAGTAGTCCAATCTAATTTTTTTAATGACTCAATATTTCGTTACACAATCGTGAACATCCTCGGAGTAACTATAATTATAAAACGATTGTTAAAATACGGTTGATAAGTTATAAAGGAACTTACATTACTTAGACTTACTATGAGCTTACGTTTCTTTAGGAGAGCGAATTTTTTTTAAATGTACAAGATGTTATTTGACAATTAATGATAACAATTTCATATTACAACGGTTGTTAAGCAATTTAACAATTAATTGTTGATGTCAAGGAGAGTAGAAAGCTGAAAATGTTACTTAGATTATCAGTATCTGATTTCTCATTCATAGTGTTATTTTTCCTTATGTTACACATTTCCAGAAAAAGACGTCTCTTGTAGTTAATTTCACGATCTAAAATTTTGACATTATCGAAATCAATGTTGTGTCCTGTATTTTTCTTATGTTTTCCTACTGCACATCTTTCTGGTCTCAAAACGCAGTCACTCTTATGTAATGCAATCCGTCTTCTTAAGGCTTGTGATGTTTGACCTATGTATATCAACGGGCATTGCTTACAATTCAGTTGATATATCACGTTTTTTTGGGAAAGGATTTTAATTTTGTCTTTTGTGTTTTTGTATAAAGATTTTCCCAATATCAAATTATAATATCCTATTTTGGTATTGGTGTATTTTCTAAAAAGTTTGGTTAGTTCTGGAGTGATTTCCTTGATGTATGGAAGTTTGGCGAAGTTTTGAGTATTTTCGTTGATATTTTCTTCATGTCTTTGTCGCTGGAGAGTAGTTTGATATATCCTGGGGTTTGTCGTGTTGTATATAAGTCTTTTGAGAAAATGAATGGAGTAACCATTTTCTTTCATTAAATCAAATAATCTTCTTAAAGCTGCATTCCTAAATGTGGGATGTGTGATGTCTGTGATTATCTTTTTAAGACCTAATATCACATTCGTTTTAACTTTGATGTCATGGTAGGATTTCATATTTATGTATCTACCGGAACTGATAGGTTTCTGGTACCAATCTAATTTGATAGTGTTATCAAAGTCTCTAAAAATTTTGGTATCCAAGAAGGAACACATCTATTATTTTCTCTTTCTATTGTAAATTTTATGTGGTCGTCAAAAGAGTTAAAAACTCGTAAAACTTCTTCTCCTTTATCTTCAGGAATGGACAGTACTAAGTCATCAACATATTGATAAATGAATGGCGGAACGAAAGATAATTTACTTAAAGATGTTTTTATGGTGGTTGTCATAACAATATCTGCTAAGATGGGGCTGAGGCAACTACCCATCGGGCAACCAAACTTTTGTCGATAGAAAGTATTGCAGTATACGAAAAAATTCGATCCGAAAAGGAATTCAATAAGTTGTATGAAGATTTCTTTTGGTATATTCGTGTGTTCCATGATGCTTTCCCAGTTTTCATCGATTATATAAATTGTCAATTCAAGAGAAATGTTAGTGAATAAGGATACCACATCCAACGATATAACTTCATAATTTTCCGGTACATTGAAATCATTTATCTTTTCTGCGAACATTTTCGAATTTGAGATTTGAAATTCATTGATATCCATGAAAGAAACTTTAAGTATATTTGCGATGTATTTACTCAAGAGAGATGTTGGTGATGAGATTGTGTTAACTATGGGTCTCATTGGAACTTGAGGTTTATGTACCTTTGGGAGGCCATAAAACCTTGGTGGGAAAGAACCATAACACGTCAATTCTTTTGCGATAGCGGCGTCGATAAAATTTTCATCTTTCAATCGTTTAACCCATGTATTGTTTTCTCTTTCAATTCTTGTAGTGGGATCTCTTGATAGTTGTTCATAAATATTCGTATCATGAACCAAAGAATCGCATTTCTGATAATATTCACTCTTCTCCATTATTACAGTCATATTTCCTTTGTCCGAATTCAATACCAAAACATTGTCATTATCATTTAGAAATTTTTTGGTTTTCACAAAAAGTTGATTGATGAAATTAGGCCTCGAATTATTTTTCAGGAAAAAATTTGTTAATATATTTGTCGCTTGAGCTCTTACTAGATCCTTAAAATTTGAATTTATGTTACCAATAATGTATTCTGTATCAGCTAGTAATTTTTTAATCGAAATTTGTTTACGATTAGGAGCGAAAGAAAATTTTGGGCCCAGAGATAAAATTTTAAGAACATCCTCGGGAAATGTAGTGTTAGTAAGATTTACAATCCAAGACTGTTTGCATTTGATGCCATTCAAATAGTTGATTTTGAGTTTGTCTAGTTTTTTTAAATGAACATTTTTCACTTTCTGGAATTCTTTATCATATGAAATATTTTGATGGAGCAGGAAATCATTGAAAATTTTTGGACGTAAAACTCTTTTTGAAAAGTCAATGTTATCATTCAGTACTTTTTCAAGTTCTCTGATTGTCATTTCAGTGGATTTAATTCCTAGAGATAATATGCTGAAACTTATCCTGTTGTTGATCTTCTCAACTTCCTTGTTGTTACGTACATTTGCATCAAGAACATTATTCAAAGACTTCAGACTGTTTGTGATGTGTCTTGGATAGATGCCACTCTTCTTACAGTTCAGAAGGAAAATTCGTCTGTTCCTGAATTTCGCAAGCTTGGTGTTCGTTTTGGCCCATCTCTTAAGGTGTTCAAGAGTATTTATACCGTATTCTGTTACAACGTCTTGATAGAAACCCATTATCAATGATACTATAATAGAGGAAGAGTATTAGTCGTAAAAAGCAAAACGCTATTATTAGGTGTATAAGGGTGTTTCGACTATAGAGGGCAGATTTGAAGTAGTCCAATCTAATTTTTAATGACTCAATATTTCGTTACACAATCGTGAACATCCTCGGAGTAACTATAATTATAAAACGATTGTTAAAATACGGTTGATAAGTTATAAAGGAACTTACATTACTTAGACTTACTATGAGCTTACGTTTCTTTAGGAGAGCGAATTTTTTTTAAATGTACAAGATGTTATTTGACAATTAATGATAACAATTTCATATTACAACGGTTGTTAAGCAATTTAACAATTAATTGTTGATGTCAAGGAGAGTAGAAAGCTGAAAATGTTACTTAGATTATCAGTATCTGATTTCTCATTCATAGTGTTATTTTTCCTTATGTTACACATTTCCAGAAAAAGACGTCTCTTGTAGTTAATTTCACGATCTAAAATTTTGACATTATCGAAATCAATGTTGTGTCCTGTATTTTTCTTATGTTTTCCTACTGCACATCTTTCTGGTCTCAAAACGCAGTCACTCTTATGTAATGCAATCCGTCTTCTTAAGGCTTGTGATGTTTGACCTATGTATATCAACGGGCATTGCTTACAATTCAGTTGATATATCACGTTTTTTTGGGAAAGGATTTTAATTTTGTCTTTTGTGTTTTTGTATAAAGATTTTCCCAATATCAAATTATAATATCCTATTTTGGTATTGGTGTATTTTCTAAAAAGTTTGGTTAGTTCTGGAGTGATTTCCTTGATGTATGGAAGTTTGGCGAAGTTTTGAGTATTTTCGTTGATATTTTCTTCATGTCTTTGTCGCTGGAGAGTAGTTTGATATATCCTGGGGTTTGTCGTGTTGTATTTAAGTCTTTTGAGAAAATGAATGGAGTAACCATTTTCTTTCATTAAATCAAATAATCTTCTTAAAGCTGCATTCCTAAATGTGGGATGTGTGATGTCTGTGATTATCTTTTTAAGACCTAATATCACATTCGTTTTAACTTTGATGTCATGGTAGGATTTCATATTTATGTATCTACCGGAACTGATAGGTTTCTGGTACCAATCTAATTTGATAGTGTTATCAAAGTCTCTAAAAATTTTGGTATCCAAGAAGGAACACATCTATTATTTTCTCTTTCTATTGTAAATTTTATGTGGTCGTCAAAAGAGTTAAAAACTCGTAAAACTTCTTCTCCTTTATCTTCAGGAATGGACAGTACTAAGTCATCAACATATTGATAAATGAATGGCGGAACGAAAGATAATTTACTTAAAGATGTTTTTATGATGGTTGTCATAACAATATCTGCTAAGATAGGGCTGAGGCAACTACCCATCGGGCAACCAAACTTTTGTCGATAGAAAGTATTGCAGTATACGAAAAAATTCGATCCGAAAAGGAATTCAATAAGTTGTATGAAGATTTCTTTTGGTATATTCGTGTGTTCCATGATGCTTTCCCAGTTTTCATCGATTATATAAATTGTCAATTCAAGAGAAATGTTAGTGAATAAGGATACCACATCCAACGATATAACTTCATAATTTTCCGGTACATTGAAATCATTTATCTTTTCTGCGAACATTTTCGAATTTGAGATTTGAAATTCATTGATATCCATGAAAGAAACTTTAAGTATATTTGCGATGTATTTACTCAAGAGAGATGTTGGTGATGAGATTGTGTTAACTATGGGTCTCATTGGAACTTGAGGTTTATGTACCTTTGGGAGGCCATAAAACCTTGGTGGGAAAGAACCATAACACGTCAATTCTTTTGCGATAGCGGCGTCGATAAAATTTTCATCTTTCAATCGTTTAACCCATGTATTGTTTTCTCTTTCAATTCTTGTAGTGGGATCTCTTGATAGTTGTTCATAAATATTCGTATCATGAACCAAAGAATCGCATTTCTGATAATATTCACTCTTCTCCATTATTACAGTCATATTTCCTTTGTCCGAATTCAATACCAAAACATTGTCATTATCATTTAGAAATTTTTGGTTTTCACAAAAGTTGATTGATGAAATTAGGCCTCGAATTATTTTTCAGGAAAAAATTTGTTAATATATTTGTCGCTTGAGCTCTTACTAGATCCTTAAAATTTGAATTTATGTTACCAATAATGTATTCTGTATCAGCTAGTAATTTTTTAATCGAAATTTGTTTACGATTAGGAGCGAAAGAAAATTTTGGGCCCAGAGATAAAATTTTAAGAACATCCTCGGAAATGTAGTGTTAGTAAGATTTACAATCCAAGACTGTTTGCATTTGATGTCATTCAAATAGTTGATTTTGAGTTTGTCTAGTTTTTTTAAATGAACATTTTTCACTTTCTGGAATTCTTTATCATATGAAATATTTTGATGGAGCAGGAAATCATTGAAAATTTTTGGACGTAAAACTCTTTTTGAAAAGTCAATGTTATCATTCAGTACTTTTTCAAGTTCTCTGATTGTCATTTCAGTGGATTTAATTCCTAGAGATAATATGCTGAAACTTATCCTGTTGTTGATCTTCTCAACTTCCTTGTTGTTACGTACATTTGCATCAAGAACATTATTCAAAGACTTCAGACTGTTTGTGATGTGTCTTGGATAGATGCCACTCTTCTTACAGTTCAGAAGGAAAATTCGTCTGTTCCTGAATTTCGCAAGCTTGGTGTTCGTTTTGGCCCATCTCTTAAGGTGTTCAAGAGTATTTATACCGTATTCTGTTACAACGTCTTGATAGAAACCCATTATCAATGATACTATAATAGAGGAAGAGTATTAGTCGTAAAAAGCAAAACGCTATTATTAGGTGTATAAGGGTGTTTCGACTATAGAGGGCAGATTTGAAGTAGTCCAATCTAATTTTTTTAATGACTCAATATTTCGTTACACAATCGTGAACATCCTCGGGAGTAACTATAATTATAAAACGATTGTTAAAATACGGTTGATAAGTTATAAAGGAACTTACATTACTTAGACTTACTATGAGCTTACGTTTCTTTAGGAGAGCGAATTTTTTTTAAATGTACAAGATGTTATTTGACAATTAATGATAACAATTTCATATTACAACGGTTGTTAAGCAATTTAACAATTAATTGTTGATGTCAAGGAGAGTAGAAAGCTGAAAATGTTACTTAGATTATCAGTATCTGATTTCTCATTCATAGTGTTATTTTTCCTTATGTTACACATTTCCAGAAAAGACGTCTCTTGTAGTTAATTTCACGATCTAAAATTTTGACATTATCGAAATCAATGTTGTGTCCTGTATTTTTCTTATGTTTTCCTACTGCACATCTTTCTGGTCTCAAAACGCAGTCACTCTTATGTAATGCAATCCGTCTTCTTAAGGCTTGTGATGTTTGACCTATGTATATCAACGGGCATTGCTTACAATTCAGTTGATATATCACGTTTTTTTGGGAAAGGATTTTAATTTTGTCTTTTGTGTTTTTGTATAAAGATTTTTCCAATATCAAATTATAATATCCTATTTTGGTATTGGTGTATTTTCTAAATCAAATATGAAATCCTACCATGACATCAAAGTTAAAACGAATGTGATATTAGGTCTTAAAAAGATAATCACAGACATCACACATCCCACATTTAGGAATGCAGCTTTAAGAAGATTATTTGATTTAATGAAAGAAAATGGTTACTCCATTCATTTTCTCAAAAGACTTATATACAACACGACAAACCCCAGGATATATCAAACTACTCTCCAGCGACAAAGACATGAAGAAAATATCAACGAAAATACTCAAAACTTCGCCAAACTTCCATACATCAAGGAAATCACTCCAGAACTAACCAAACTTTTTAGAAAATACACCAATACCAAAATAGGATATTATAATTTGATATTGGGAAAATCTTTATACAAAAACACAAAAGACAAAATTAAAATCCTTTCCCAAAAAAACGTGATATATCAACTGAATTGTAAGCAATGCCCGTTGATATACATAGGTCAAACATCACAAGCCTTAAGAAGACGGATTGCATTACATAAGAGTGACTGCGTTTTGAGACCAGAAAGATGTGCAGTAGGAAAACATAAGAAAAATACAGGACACAACATTGATTTCGATAATGTCAAAATTTTAGATCGTGAAATTAACTACAAGAGACGTCTTTTTCTGGAAATGTGTAACATAAGGAAAAATAACACTATGAATGAGAAATCAGATACTGATAATCTAAGTAACATTTTCAGCTTTCTACTCTCCCTTGACATCAACAATTAATTGTTAAATTGCTTAACAACCGTTGTAATATGAAATTGTTATCATTAATTGTCAAATAACATCTTGTACATTTAAAAAAAATTCGCTCTCCTAAAGAAACGTAAGCTCATAGTAAGTCTAAGTAATGTAAGTTCCTTTATAACTTATCAACCGTATTTTAACAATCGTTTTATAATTATAGTTACTCCCGAGGATGTTCACGATTGTGTAACGAAATATTGAGTCATTAAAAAATTAGATTGGACTACTTCAAATCTGCCCTCTATAGTCGAAACACCCTTATACACCTAATAATAGCGTTTTGCTTTTTACGACTAATACTCTTCCTCTATTATAGTATCATTGATAATGGGTTTCTATCAAGACGTTGTAACAGAATACGGTATAAATACTCTTGAACACCTTAAGAGATGGGCCAAAACGAACACCAAGCTTGCGAAATTCAGGAACAGACGAATTTTCCTTCTGAACTGTAAGAAGAGTGGCATCTATCCAAGACACATCACAAACAGTCTGAAGTCTTTGAATAATGTTCTTGATGCAAATGTACGTAACAACAAGGAAGTTGAGAAGATCAACAACAGGATAAGTTTCAGCATATTATCTCTAGGAATTAAATCCACTGAAATGACAATCAGAGAACTTGAAAAAGTACTGAATGATAACATTGACTTTTCAAAAAGAGTTTTACGTCCAAAAATTTTCAATGATTTCCTGCTCCATCAAAATATTTCATATGATAAAGAATTCCAGAAAGTGAAAAATGTTCATTTAAAAAAACTAGACAAACTCAAAATCAACTATTTGAATGGCATCAAATGCAAACAGTCTTGGATTGTAAATCTTACTAACACTACATTTCCGAGGATGTTCTTAAAATTTTATCTCTGGGCCCAAAATTTTCTTTCGCTCCTAATCGTAAACAAATTTCGATTAAAAAATTACTAGCTGATACAGAATACATTATTGGTAACATAAATTCAAATTTTAAGGATCTAGTAAGAGCTCAAGCGACAAATATATTAACAAATTTTTCCTGAAAAATAATTCGAGGCCTAATTTCATCAATCAACTTTTGTGAAAACCAAAAATTTCTAAATGATAATGACAATGTTTTGGTATTGAATTCGGACAAAGGAAATATGACTGTAATAATGGAGAAGAGTGAATATTATCAGAAATGCGATTCTTTGGTTCATGATACGAATATTTATGAACAACTATCAAGAGATCCCACTACAAGAATTGAAAGAGAAAACAATACATGGGTTAAACGATTGAAAGATGAAAATTTTATCGACGCCGCTATCGCAAAAGAATTGACGTGTTATGGTTCTTTCCCACCAAGGTTTTATGGCCTCCCAAAGGTACATAAACCTCAAGTTCCAATGAGACCCATAGTTAACACAATCTCATCACCAACATCTCTCTTGAGTAAATACATCGCAAATATACTTAAAGTTTCTTTCATGGATATCAATGAATTTCAAATCTCAAATTCGAAAATGTTCGCAGAAAAGATAAATGATTTCAATGTACCGGAAAATTATGAAGTTATATCGTTGGATGTGGTATCCTTATTCACTAACATTTCTCTTGAATTGACAATTTATATAATCGATATATATATATATTCTTTTGAAAGAGAGCATACAAATTTACAAAATAGAGGTAAGAAAAAAAAATATAAACATTTTTTGTGTGTAAAGATGGCTACAGGATACAGATCGCGTTGGATGAAAAAATCAATCTGTCTCCCGTTCCATCATATGTGTAAGCTCAGGAAAATGTGAAACGGGGTATCATACAGTTTTTCGTATGATACACGAGTACAGGGATAAAAACCTGAGGAAAAATACCCTGTCTCCCCGCAAGTGTGTGTGTATGTGTGTGTGTGTGTGTGTGTGTGTGTAGTGTTGTAATTGAATTTAAATCTAAAACAAGAACAAAAATTGAGAAATTAGAATCTTTCCTCCTCCATCTTGTTGAGTTTACTTGTATTCTTCTATAATTCCCTCTTCTATTCCGAAAATTAAATTGATATCTGGATTATCTGAAAAATAAAAAATATCCGAGAAGTTAAATGTTTAAAAAGATAGAACGGAAAATATAAAAGAAATCCGCGAGAGTTATATTGTTTTGAAACTGATAATCCACTTCAAAAACTCAGAAGAGACTGAATGAATATTCTCAAAACCATCACGAAATTTATAAATTGAGCACCGATTAACTAGATGATCTATAGTTTCCTCTTCTTCTCCACACTCACACATTGGACTTTCAACAGCGCCCCATTTATACATCATGCTATTACAACAACCATGACCAGTCCTAAGACGATTCAAGGTGCACCAAATTTTTCTAGATAAATTAAACCCTGGGGGTTCTTTAGAAGGGTCAAGAATCAAGTACTTATTGAATACATTTACCGAATTCCATTCGGATTGCCAAATATCCTGTGCATTCTCATCAGAATAAAGAAATTCATTTGCCCATATGGGCTTACGTGATTTCAACCTCTTGCCTCTTGTATCAGGAATATAACTCATGATGTTAAACATATCTGGGGACGAATGATATTTATTCCAAGATTTCATCACCGCTACTTTTCTTCGAATTTGAGGTGGAACTATATGAGAAAGAACTGGTAACCAACATAATGGGGTAGAACTAATTGTTCCACTTATAATTCTCATGGAAAGATTGAGTTGTACATCAATTTTATGAACATGGGCACTGTTGAACCAGACTGGGCTGCAATATTCAGCAGCAGAATAAACTAAGGCTAAAGCAGAGGTACGAAGAGTATTTGCATCAGCTCCCCATGAAGATCCAGCTAACTTTTGGAGAATATTGTTTCTTGTTTTTAATTTTGATCCTAGATTCTCTAAGTGATATTTGAACGTTAAAGTGGAATCTAGTTTAACACCGAGATATTTAGGTGTGAAATTATGTACTAGAAGAGTATCATTCAACGATACTCTTAATGATCTATATTTTTGATTATTGTTCAAATGAAAACAAGAAACTTCTGTTTTAGAAGAGTTAGGACGTAAACACCATTCTAGGAAATAATCACTCAATATTTTTAAATCTTCATTCAGAAAGAATTCAAGATTTTCGAACTCTTTATCTTGAACCGCTAGAGCAATGTCATCAGCATAAATGAATTTTTCGGATTTTGTAGGAGGAATATCACTCAAATAAAGATTGAAAAGGAGAGGGGATAAGACTGACCCTTGTGGAATACCATTGTTCAGAATTCGAAATCTGCTACTCTTTTCATCAATGAAAACTTGAATTTTCCTGTCGCTCAACATACTCTCTATCAAACGAACCATTTTTCCACATTGTAAGTGATTATAAAGTTTATAAATTAACCCATCTTTCCAGACCGTATCATACGCCGAAGAAAGGTCAACAAATGAAGTTCCAGTTTTCAACTTATTATTGAAACCTGATTCAATAAAAGTAGTAAGACTGAGAACCTGATCTGAACAATTTCTGTTTTTTCTGAAACCTCCCTGACAGTTCTGTAAAATCCCTTCGATATTTGGTTCTATTCTCAGAAAGATCAAACGTTCCAAAATTTTAAATGGAACACTGAGCAAACTTATTGGACGATAATTTTTGCAATAGAAGGATCTTTACCTGATTTGAGGATTGAAATTATTTTCACTTTTCTAAATTCAACTGGTAATTGTCCAGAGCTGAGGATATTATTATAAAATAACAACAACCAATTCAATGTTTTGGGTCCTAAATGTTTCATGAACTCGGATATATCCCGTCAAAACCGGCTGCTTTTCTAGATTTCGTATAATTGATCGCCGAAAGTAATTCATTCATATTGAAAGGGCAAGATAAAGTCTCTGAAAAGGGTGTGGAAATTCTCAATTTATGTAATTTTTCTTCATCTCTCGTGCTTTTGAATTATCTACTTTGTTGGAATTTGAGGTCCTAATTAAACCACGAATGACGACCTCTGGATCAATTTTGGAAGATAACTTAGTAATCTGAGTAGCTTCACCTAATTTACGTAACAAATCCCAAGAACTCCTGCTTGAATGGGTGAAATTCATCCCAGAAACCAATGAATTCCATTTATCTTTTCGACCATTATTGATAGCATTTAATAGCTTTTCCCCTTCTCACGATTTGGAGAACTTCGATATTCATTGTACAAATTTTCAGTTTCAGTAGACCAACCTGGAATATATTTCTGACGGAAACCTCTTGGAATAAACTCTTTCGCTGCTTTTTAATTAGCCCAACGAATCTGTTATAGTTTGCACGAGTAGGGGGAATCCATCTAATATTCGTATCAACTTTATTCTTAAAATCGTCCCATTTCGCCTTCTTAAAATTCCACCGTGGTTTCTTCAACGAGCTAGCAACATGAATCAGACTACCTAGGCAAATCAGTATAGGCCTATGTTGACTACGAGGAAAATCATCTAGCACCCTACGTCTTACTGAGAGAGGTTTACCATCGGAAGAAGATGACACTATACATAAATCTGGGTTATATCCCTATTCCACCTTGCAGAATGAAATGTGCATTTATCTTTAGCATCAAATATCAGGTGTAAATCATTTCTTTCTATCCAATCTACCAACGCCAATCCATTACTATCCGAGCATGTATAACCCCACATATTGTGGTGGCAATTAAAATCACCGCAATATATAGAAGGATGAGGAAAGATAACATGGAAATTTCCAGGCCAAGCGTTATTTGGTGGTTTATAAATATTTATAATAGAAACTCCACAAAATTTAAAAGCAATAAAAAAGACTCCATTGAGTTCACCTTTGCGTATCAAAGTAACATTGTCAGCTGTCGATAGTTTAACATAACACGCAAGACCATAAATAGGGCTTAAAAGATAATCAATTAATACATAACCTGCTATATTCCCCCTGTCACGGAGTTGCTCATCTGTTGTTGTGTGAGTCTCTTGTAGGCAGATTACTTCCACCTTATGGTCTCTTGCTAATTTTGAAATGTAATCACCCTTGTCCTTGGAAATTCCTTCAACATTCAAATCCAGTAACGAAACTAAACTATTGCTCTCTGACCGGGAGGGTTTTGATAACCAGGACCGGTCTTCCAAGTGATGATTCTTCTGGACCTCAGTTGTTCGAGGAACAGTATGAGCCCTGTTTATCAGGATCATCTCCATATATTTTTCGTATTCATTCTAATGAAAAAATTTTAATTTTAAGATAACACGAAAAAGAAACTGTTAACGTTTTGACAGCTATTGTCAAATATATAATATATAATATATAATATATAATATATAATATATAATATATAATATATAATATATAATATAATATAATCGATGAAAACTGGGAAAGCATCATGGAACACACGAATATACCAAAAGAAATCTTCATACAACTTATTGAATTCCTTTTCGGATCGAATTTTTTCGTATACTGCAATACTTTCTATCGACAAAAGTTTGGTTGCCCGATGGGTAGTTGCCTCAGCCCCATCTTAGCAGATATTGTTATGACAACCACCATAAAAACATCTTTAAGTAAATTATCTTTCGTTCCGCCATTCATTTATCAATATGTTGATGACTTAGTACTGTCCATTCCTGAAGATAAAGGAGAAGAAGTTTTACGAGTTTTTAACTCTTTTGACGACCACATAAAATTTACAATAGAAAGAGAAAATAATAGATGTGTTCCCTTCTTGGATACCAAAATTTTTAGAGACTTTGATAACACTATCAAATTAGATTGGTACCAGAAACCTATCAGTTCCGGTAGATACATAAATATGAAATCCTACCATGACATCAAAGTTAAAACGAATGTGATATTAGGTCTTAAAAAGATAATCACAGACATCACACATCCCACATTTAGGAATGCAGCTTTAAGAAGATTATTTGATTTAATGAAAGAAAATGGTTATTCCATTCATTTTCTCAAAAGACTTATATACAACACGACAAACCCCAGGATATATCAAACTACTCTCCAGCGACAAAGACATGAAGAAAATATCAACGAAAATACTCAAAACTTCGCCAAACTTCCATACATCAAGGAAATCACTCCAGAACTAACCAAACTTTTTAGAAAATACACCAATACCAAAATAGGATATTATAATTTGATATTGGGAAAATCTTTATACAAAAACACAAAAGACAAAATTAAAATCCTTTCCCAAAAAAACGTGATATATCAACTGAATTGTAAGCAATGCCCGTTGATATACATAGGTCAAACATCACAAGCCTTAAGAAGACGGATTGCATTACATAAGAGTGACTGCGTTTTGAGACCAGAAAGATGTGCAGTAGGAAAACATAAGAAAAATACAGGACACAACATTGATTTCGATAATGTCAAAATTTTAGATCGTGAAATTAACTACAAGAGACGTCTTTTTCTGGAAATGTGTAACATAAAGAAAAAATAACACTATGAATGAGAAATCAGATACTGATAATCTAAGTAACATTTTCAGCTTTCTACTCTCCCTTGACATCAACAATTAATTGTTAAATTGCTTAACAACCGTTGTAATATGAAATTGTTATCATTAATTGTCAAATAACATCTTGTACATTTAAAAAAATTCGCTCTCCTAAAGAAACGTAAGCTCATAGTAAGTCTAAGTAATGTAAGTTCCTTTATAACTTATCAACCGTATTTTAACAATCGTTTTATAATTATAGTTACTCCCGAGGATGTTCACGATTGTGTAACGAAATATTGAGTCATTAAAAAATTAGATTGGACTACTTCAAATCTGCCTCTATATATATATATATATATATATATATTGATTCGAACGTTTATTTGCTGATGTAGATATATAGTGTTTATTCAAATGTTTCTGGGTATCAGCAAGAAGTTGCTGCGTTCTAAGTAACATTTTCAGCTTTCTACTCCTCCCTTGACATCAACAATTAATTGTTAAATTGCTTAACAACCGTTGTAATATGAAATTGTTATCATTAATTGGCGCTCTCCTAAAGAAACGTAAGCTCATAGTAAGTCTAAGTAATGTAAGAATGTTCAATTGTGTAACTCTGATGTAGATATATAGTGTTTATTCAATTTTTTACTCAATATATATTTATTTTTAATCTCGAGCTTTCGAAGATCTGTTTAATAACTTTTCTTCATCATCGGGAGTTAAAACAGTGAGAATTTACCGCAAAATTTCTGAAAAAAGGTCGTCAGAAATTGAGAACATGTTATACAATCGAAAAATATTTGACGAATTCGTCAAAGTTAGCCGGAAAAAAATTGAAAAATAAGTCATAGTCGGGGTAGCTTAATGGTAGAGCAATAGCGCGTAAAGCTGGAGGTCCGGGTTCGATTCCCGGTCCCGCCGTGACTTACTTTTCAGAGGATTTTCAAAATTATACCCTATCACCGGGTTGGTGAGAAATAACACCTTCTAACATCAATTCACGATTAGCGTTGGATTACGCAGAGCCGGCGTTTCAGTTAAATTGATTCTCTTGCATGGCTTTCTGTGATGAAGTCCAAGATTATCAAAGTTAACAAGTTAGCCGAAAAATTGAAAAATAAGTCATAGTCGGGGTAGCTTAATGGTAGAGCAATAGCGCGTAAAGCTGGAGGTCCGGGTTCGATTCCCGGTCCCGCCGTGACTTACTTTTCAGAGGATTTTCAAAATTATACCCTATCACCGGGTTGGTGAGAAATAACACCTTCTAACATCAATTCACGATTAGCGTTGGATTACGCAGAGCCGGCGTTTCAGTTAAATTGATTCTCTTGCATGGCTTTCTGTGATGAAGTCCAAGATTATCAAAGTTAACAAGTTAGCCGAAAAAATTGAAAAATAAGTCATAGTCGGGGTAGCTTAATGGTAGAGCAATAGCGCGTAAAGCTGGAGGTCCGGGTTCGATTCCCGGTCCCGCCGTGACTTACTTTTCAGAGGATTTTCAAAATTATACCCTATCACCGGGTTGGTGAGAAATAACACCTTCTAACATCAATTCACGATTAGCGTTGGATTACGCAGAGCCGGCGTTTCAGTTAAATTGATTCTCTTGCATGGCTTTCTGTGATGAAGTCCAAGATTATCAAAGTTAACAAGTTAGCCGAAAAATTGAAAAATAAGTCATAGTCGGGGTAGCTTAATGGTAGAGCAATAGCGCGTAAAGCTGGAGGTCCGGGTTCGATTCCCGGTCCCGCCGTGACTTACTTTTCAGAGGATTTTCAAAATTATACCTATCACCGGGTTGGTGAGAAATAACACCTTCTAACATCAATTCACGATTAGCGTTGGATTACGCAGAGCCGGCGTTTCAGTTAAATTGATTCTCTTGCATGGCTTTCTGTGATGAAGTCCAAGATTATCAAAGTTAACAAGTTAGCCGGAAAAAATTGAAAAATAAGTCATAGTCGGGGTAGCTTAATGGTAGAGCAATAGCGCGTAAAGCTGGAGGTCCGGGTTCGATTCCCGGTCCCGCCGTGACTTACTTTTCAGAGGATTTTCAAAATTATACCCTATCACCGGGTTGGTGAGAAATAACACCTTCTAACATATATATATATATATATATATATATATAATGAGAAAGGAACAGTTTTGACAGAAGTCAAAACTGTTTTCTGGTAATAACCATGGATATGAATTTAAAACGATATGACGTACGAACGTAAAAGATGTTATAAAAAACATGAAAATGAAAATTTTCTTATTTTGTAGGATGCAGTCTCTTTGAAAAAGGTGCGATTGTACCGAAACATATGTAAGAGAAGAATGAATAAATCATTGGAACACTCTTTCTAATGTTTGTTCGTTATTAAATAGTTTCAATACAAGTGCTAATTTCCCAAGGAAATAATAACTTCAATTTTAATATAAACTATCCAGCACTAAAGAAAGAATACTTTTGAATTATATATATATATATATATTGAATTGACTTGATTATCGGGTTTCGGTCCAGAGTAGAGTAGGATGTTAAAACGTTATTCTACTTTAAATTATTTAATCCTCGATATTTCGCGAACATTTCGAACGCATCCTCGGGAGTACTACTGCAAGCAGAACAGAAAACACGATCAAATAGACGAGCAAGCAAAAATAATACCACTTACTGAATCTAAAATAGTTAACTACATTAAATGAACAAGAACCAGGATAACACAATACGTCAGTTGTGAATTAAAATCGGCGACACACTGAATATAAACATTAATAACCGTTCGTTCTTCCGTCTGAAAACATCGACAGTCATTAAGCTATCACAGCTGATGCGATAATTTAAAAAACAAGGTTTCAACAAAAATTCACGGAGCGTCTGCAAAAACCTCCCAAGAATTAACCAATCAGTACAATGATGATACAACAAAGTCATAGATTCTATGCTAGAATACGCAATGAATGAAGTGAACAATTATGACTATCAAACAAAATTAGATCATCAAACTGCTACTCATTTATCAAATCGAAAACATTATTGTAAATATTGCTCAGGCCCTCGGTGTCCGCCTTAAAGTTAACGGTATGTTCGGTCCTTACAATGTGATACATCTCCAAAAAGAGACGATTCTTATAAGGAATGATTCGATCCAAAATTTCCACGCTTTCCAAGTTAGGGTGATGTCCCGTGTCAACATGGTGTGCGGCTAAAGCGCAGGACCTCTTCCCAATCTTACAATCACTCTTATGCTGAGTTATCCGTCTACCCAGCCATTGTGTCGTCTGACCGATATAGCACTTGTTACAGTTTGTACAAGGAATCTTATATATTACGTCACTGTTTAACAATATTGGAGTTTTGTCTTTTAATTTTGAGAAAAGTTTTCCATTAGTTTCAGTATTACATCTTACGATATTAACGTCCGTACAACGCCTCAACACGGACACCACTGGATTAGACAATCCATGGATCATTGGTAATTTAAAATATCTGACGTTCTCTTCCAAAATCTGATCTACTTGTCCATCAAAGAAGTTTGAATTATATATGATCTTATTCAAAATATGTTTAGGGTAACCATTGTTTAGGAAAATATCAAACAACTTCTTCAAATTTGCCTCATGGAATTCGTCGTCACTTATGTGACAAATTCTATTTTTCATAGCTTTTATAGTGTTGAACTTGTATCTGTTTGGGTGATCTGAGTAATAATTTATGAAACGGCCAGACGAAGTTGGTTTCTGGTACCAATCAAGGATAATACTATTTTCCGATGTTCTGATCACTCTAGTGTCAAGGAATGGAATACTGCCTTCATCCTCCATCTCCAATGTGAACTGCAAACGTTCATTAAACGCATTAAATAAATCTAACGTGATTTGAATCTGGTCCAATGGAACACAAGTTATGATATCATCAACGTATTTATACATAAACGGCAATTCGAAAGGTAACTTCGGTATAGTGTGATCTAAGAGATAATCCAACGTTATGAGAGAAATGATAGGGCTTATAGGTGAACCCATTGGGCAACCAAATATTTGGCTGTAAAAAGTATCCTTATAACTGAAATAAGTGTTTTCAAAAATGAATGAAATCAACTTCTTTACATTTAACTTCGAAAGGCTGGTATGTAAACTTATTTTGTCCCATTTTTCTTCAATAATCTTCATTACTAAATCCAACGGTATATTAGTGAAAACCGAGACAACATCAAGAGATATTAGAATATAATTGTCTGGTAACTTTTTTCCTCTAATCGAGTTGACAAAAGAGAAAGTATCCTTCACATTGTAACTTGTTTCATCGGCCAGTGCAGTCGTGAGCAACTGCGAAAAGAATCTGGAGAGTTTGTATGTTACTGAACCAATAGAGCTGACAATGGGGCGTAGGGGTAAATCTGGCTTATGTATCTTGGGTAAACAATATAACCTTGGGACTGCTGCATTATTAATAGATAATTGTTTGAAACAAGACTCAGTTATCTGATTTGATTTTTTTGATTTTTTTTGATTTTGATCGTGTTTTCTGTTCTGCTTGCAGTAGTACTCCCGAGGATGCGTTCGAAATGTTCGCGAAATATCGAGGATTAAATAATTTAAAGTAGAATAACGTTTTAACATCCTACTCTACTCTGGACCGAAACCCGATAATCAAGTCAATTCAATTTATTGTTATTTCAACGGTCGAGAATATTAATAAGGAAATATTAGTTTCTGATGGGTTTTATCAAGAAATAAGTTCGTCATACGGTAGTTCGATTACGCGATCGATGAAGAGATGGGCGAGTTTGAATATGAAGATTGCGGGACTCAAGAACAGAAGAATTTTCCTGTTAAGATGCAGATCGTCTTCCGTCACGCCGTCCCACATTGGGAATAGTTTGAAAAATGTAAAAGCACTTTTAACGCTTTCTACCATTATTTCGTTTCTTCCTGAAGTCGACAATTTTCTGAAAGTGACGCGACAGAGAATTTTATCCTTGGAGATTAAGCTTACATGTCGTTCGTTGGTTGAGCTTGAGCGAGAGTTGAAGGAGGTAAACTGTCACCTTTTGGGCACTTTGCCACGTGATGTTTACGATGAGTATTGTTGTAGAATTCGAGGTAGTATTGTTCGTAGATTTAGAAAAGTTAGATCATCAAATATTAATAAGTTTAACACGCTGCTTGAGAGGGGGGGAGTCAAATTAGTTTGTTCTTGAACAACAGTAAATGGTTCCGTAACGTGTCCTCAACTACAATTCGAGAGAGATCCAGAACTTTCTGTCTCTTGGGCCGAAGTTTGCAGTACCTTTTGTAAATGTTGACTCAAAACTGAGATTTTTCATTGCTGATGTGGAAAGGATTTTGGGAGAGGTTTCTGTAGGGTTGAGAGAGAGATTGAGATCTAGGATCACTAATATTATCACAAATTATGTACATTATAGAAGGAACTCAAAACCAAATTTTTCAATAGAATGTATGGAATGGCACGACGGTTCCTCAGACTCAATCCGGAATTGCTAATACTGCGAGCAGATAAGGGGGATGTGTTGTGGGCATGGACAGGTCGGATTATGATGAGAAAGTTCAAACACTATTAGTTGATCATACCACATACAAGCGAATGATAAGGGATCCAACTAGTTCATTGCAGGTGAAACTTAATGAATTACTGAGAAATTTAAAAAAATCAAATCAGATAACTGAGTCTTGTTTCAAACAATTATCTATTAATAATGCAGCAGTCCCAAGGTTATATTGTTTACCCAAGATACATAAGCCAGATTTACCCCTACGCCCCATTGTCAGCTCTATTGGTTCAGTAACATACAAACTCTCCAGATTCTTTTCGCAGTTGCTCACGACTGCACTGGCCGATGAAACAAGTTACAATGTGAAGGATACTTTCTCTTTTGTCAACTCGATTAGAGGAAAAAAGTTACCAGACAATTATATTCTAATATCTCTTGATGTTGTCTCGGTTTTCACTAATATACCGTTGGATTTAGTAATGAAGATTATTGAAGAAAAATGGGACAAAATAAGTTTACATACCAGCCTTTCGAAGTTAAATGTAAAGAAGTTGATTTCATTCATTTTTGAAAACACTTATTTCAGTTATAAGGATACTTTTTACAGCCAAATATTTGGTTGCCCAATGGGTTCACCTATAAGCCCTATCATTTCTCTCATAACGTTGGATTATCTCTTAGATCACACTATACCGAAGTTACCTTTCGAATTGCCGTTTATGTATAAATACGTTGATGATATCATAACTTGTGTTCCATTGGACCAGATTCAAATCACGTTAGATTTATTTAATGCGTTTAATGAACGTTTGCAGTTCACATTGGAGATGGAGGATGAAGGCAGTATTCCATTCCTTGACACTAGAGTGATCAGAACATCGGAAAATAGTATTATCCTTGATTGGTACCAGAAACCAACTTCGTCTGGCCGTTTCATAAATTATTACTCAGATCACCCAAACAGATACAAGTTCAACACTATAAAAGCTATGAAAAATAGAATTTGTCACATAAGTGACGACGAATTCCGCGAGGCAAATTTGAAGAAGTTGTTTGATATTTTCCTAAACAATGGTTACCCTAAACATATTTTGAATAAGATCATATATAATTCAAACTTCTTTGATGGACAAGTAGATCAGATTTTGGAAGAGAACGTCAGATATTTTAAATTACCAATGATCCATGGATTGTCTAATCCAGTGGTGTCCGTGTTGAGGCGTTGTACGGACGTTAATATCGTAAGATGTAATACTGAAACTAATGGAAAACTTTTCTCAAAATTAAAAGACAAAACTCCAATATTGTTAAACAGTGACGTAATATATAAGATTCCTTGTACAAACTGTAACAAGTGCTATATCGGTCAGACGACACAATGGCTGGGTAGACGGATAACTCAGCATAAGAGTGATTGTAAGATTGGGAAGAGGTCCTGCGCTTTAGCCGCACACCATGTTGACACGGGACATCACCCTAACTTGGAAAGCGTGGAAATTTTGGATCGAATCATTCCTTATAAGAATCGTCTCTTTTGGAGATGTATCACATTATAAGGACCGAACATACCGTTAACTTTAAGGCGGACACCGAGGGCCTGAGCAATATTTACAATAATGTTTTCGATTTGATAAATGAGTAGCAGTTTGATGATCTAATTTTGTTTGATAGTCATAATTGTTCACTTCATTCATTGCGTATTCTAGCATAGAATCTATGACTTTGTTGTATCATCATTGTACTGATTGGTTAATTCTTGGGAGGTTTTGCAGACGCTCCGTGAATTTTGTTGAAACCTTGTTTTTAAATTATCGCATCAGCTGTGATAGCTTAATGACTGTCGATGTTTTCAGACGGAAGAACGAACGGTTATTAATGTTTATATTCAGTGTGTCGCCGATTTTAATTCACAACTGACGTATTGTGTTATCCTGGTTCTTGTTCATTTAATGTAGTTAACTATTTTAGATTCAGTAAGTGGTATTATTTTTGCTTGCTCGTCTATTTGATCGTGTTTTCTGTTCTGCTTGCAGTAGTACTCCCGAGGATGCGTTCGAAATGTTCGCGAAATATCGAGGATTAAATAATTTAAAGTAGAATAACGTTTTAACATCCTACTCTACTCTGGACCGAAACCCGATAATCAAGTCAATTCAATTTATTGTTATTTCAACGGTCGAGAATATTAATAAATATATATATATATATATATATATATATATATATATATATATATATATATATATATAATTAATAAAATGATTGATCTCATGGGAAAATCAGAAAATATATATATATATATATATATATATATTTTGAAGTGATATTTGCTGACTTTTCTATATATTCAGGAAATTTTTGGGATAGCAGCAATAAAGTTGTCAAATTCTCTTCGACTTTACTCGAGCTTTCAAGACTTAATTAGTTATAATAATTGTCCCATCATCAGGAGCACTATAACATTTGGCGTTAGATCTTTAAAAGGAAACATATTATATGCAAACTTACAGAAATTGAGAATTTTCTTAAGAACAAAACGATGTCGGTTCATTAACAAGCATGAGTGAATGTCAATTTCGATATTGTATTTCAACACTGAAATCTAGAAAGCAGAGAGACAGGTTACTGGATCAAATTCGCACAAGAAAAACTCGATAAAATGACTATCCGATTATTCAAAAGGGACCACGTGTTATTTTGTTTTATCGATGAGAAATAAATTGCAATATACGTGATTTGTATGATCGAAATCAGATTTTCTGTTTATGGTGGATGGTTCCTGTATTATTCTCACCATTTCGAGAAATTTTCTACTTTTCGTGTTGGATTTTAAATGAACAAGAACCAGGATAACACAATACGTCAGTTGTGAATTAAAATCGGCGACACACTGAATATAAACATTAATAACCGTTCGTTCTTCCGTCTGAAAACATCGACAGTCATTAAGCTATCACAGCTGATGCGATAATTAAAAACAAGGTTTCAAATAAAATTCACGGAGCGTCTAAAACCTCCCAAGAATTAACTAATCAGTACAATGATGATACAACAAAGTCATAGATTCTATGCTAGAATACGCAATGAATGAAGTGAACAATTATGACTATCAAACAAAATTAGATCATCAAACTGCTACTATCAAATCGAAAACATTATTGTAAATATTGCTCAGGCTCGGTGTCCGCTTTAAAGTTAACGGTATGTTCGGCCCTATAAATGTGATACATCTCCAAAAGAGACGATTCTTATAAGGAATGATTCGATCCAAAATTTCCACGTCAAGTTAGGGTGATGTCCAACATGGTGTGCGGCTAGCGCAGGACCTCTTCCCAATCTTACAATCACTCTTATGCTGAGTTATCCGTCTACCCAGCCATTGTGTCGTCTGACCGATATAGCACTTGTTACAGTTTGTACAAGGAATCTTATATATTACGTCACTGTTTAACAATATTGAGTTTTGTCTTTAATTTTGAGAAAGTTTTCCATTAGTTTCAGTATTACATCTTACGATATTAACGTCCGTACAACGCCTCAACACGGACACCACTGGATTAGACAATCCATGGATCATTGGTAATTTAAAATATCTGACGTTCTCTTCCAAAATCTGATCTACTTGTCCATCAAAGAAGTTTGAATTATATATGATCTTATTCAAAATATGTTTAGGGTAACCATTGTTTAGGAAAATATCAAACAACTTCTTCAAATTTGCCTCGCGGAATTCGTCGTCACTTATGTGACAAATTCTATTTTTCATAGCTTATAGTGTTGAACTTGTATCTGTTTGGGTGATCTGAGTAATAATTTATGAAACGGCCAGACGAAGTTGGTTTCTGGTACCAATCAAGGATAATACTATTTTCCGATGTTCTGATCACTCTAGTGTCAAGGAATGGAATACTCCTTCATCCTCCATCTCCAATGAACTGCAAACGTTCATTAAACGCATTAAATAAATCTAACGTGATTTGAATCTGGTCCAATGGAACACGTTATGATATCATCAACGTATTTATACATAAACGGCAATTCGAAAGGTAACTTCGGTATAGTGTGATCTAAGAGATAATCCAACGTTATGAGAGAAATGATAGGGCTTATAGGTGAACCCATTGGGCAACCAAATATTTGGCTGTAAAAAGTATCCTTATAACTGAAATAAGTGTTTTCAAAATGAATGAAATCAACTTTACATTTAACTTCGAAAGGCTGGTATGTAAACTTAATTTTGTCCCATTTTTTCTTCAAATAATCTTCATTACTAAATCCAACGGTATATTAGTAGAAAACCGAGACAACATCAAGAGATATTAGAATATAATTGTCTGATAACTTTTTCCTCTAATCGAGTTGACAAAAGAGAAAGTATCCTTCACATTGTAACTTGTTTCATCAGCCAGTGCAGTCGTGAGCAACTGCGAAAGAGAATCTGGAGAGTTTGTATATTTACTGAACCAATGGGAGCTGACAATGGGGCGTAGAGGTAAATCTGGCTTATGTATCTTGGGTAAACAATATAACCTTGGGACTGCTGCATTATTAATAGATAATTGTTTGAAACAAGACTCAGTTATCTGATTTGATTTTTTTTGATTTTTTGATTTTGATCGTGTTTTCTGTTCTGCTTGCAGTAGTACTCCCGAGGATGCGTTCGAAATGTTCGCGAAATATCGAGGATTAAATAATTTAAAGTAGAATAACGTTTTAACATCCTACTCTTACTCTGGACCGAAACCCGATAATCAAGTCAATTCAATTTATTGTTATTTCAACGGTCGAGAATATTAATAAGGAAATATTAGTTTCTGATGGGTTTTATCAAGAAATAAGTTCGTCATACGGTAGTTCGATTACGCGATCGATGAAGAGATGGGCGAGTTTGAATATGAAGATTGCGGGACTCAAGAACAGAAGAATTTTTCCTGTTAAGATGCAGATCGTCTTCCGTCACGCCGTCCCACATTGGGAATAGTTTGAAAAATGTAAAAGCACTTTTTAACGCTTTCTACCATTATTTCGTTTCTTCCTGAAGTCGACAATTTTCTGAAAGTGACGCGACAGAGAATTTTATCCTTGGAGATTAAGCTTACATGTCGTTCGTTGGTTGAGCTTGAGCGAGAGTTGAAGGAGGTAAACTGTCACCTTTTGGGCACTTTGCCACGTGATGTTTACGATGAGTATTGTTGTAGAATCTGAGGTGAGTATTGTTCGTAGATTTAGAAAAGTTAGATCATCAAATATTAATAAGTTTAACACGCTGCTTGAGAGGGAGGGGAGTCAAATTAGTTTGTTCTTGAACAACAGTAAATGGTTCCGTAACGTGTCCTCAACTACAATTCCGAGAGAGATCCAGAACTTTCTGTCTCTTGGGCCGAAGTTTGCGGTACCTTTTGTAAATGTTGACTCAAAACTGAGATTTTTCATTGCTGATGTGGAAAGGATTTTGGGAGAGAGGTTTCTGTAGGGTTGAGAGAGAGATTGAGATCTAGGATCACTAATATTATCACAAATTATGTACATTATAGAAGGAACTCAAAACCAAATTTTTTCAATAGAATGTATGGAATGGCACGACGGTTCCTCAGACTCAATCCGGAATTGCTAATACTGCGAGCAGATAAGGGGGGATGTGTTGTGGGCATGGACAGGTCGGATTATGATGAGAAAGTTCAAACACTATTAGTTGATCATACCACATACAAGCGAATGATAAGGGATCCAACTAGTTCATTGCAGGTGAAACTTAATGAATTACTGAGAAATTTAAAAAAATCAAATCAGATAACTGAGTCTTGTTTCAAACAATTATCTATTAATAATGCAGCAGTCCCAAGGTTATATTGTTTACCCAAGATACATAAGCCAGATTTACCCCTACGCCCCATTGTCAGCTCTATTGGTTCAGTAACATACAAACTCTCCAGATTCTTTTCGCAGTTGCTCACGACTGCACTGGCCGATGAAACAAGTTACAATGTGAAGGATACTTTCTCTTTTGTCAACTCGATTAGAGGAAAAAAGTTACCAGACAATTATATTCTAATATCTCTTGATGTTGTCTCGGTTTTCACTAATATACCGTTGGATTTAGTAATGAAGATTATTGAAGAAAAATGGGACAAAATAAGTTTACATACCAGCCTTTCGAAGTTAAATGTAAAGAAGTTGATTTCATTCATTTTTGAAAACACTTATTTCAGTTATAAGGATACTTTTTACAGCCAAATATTTGGTTGCCCAATGGGTTCACCTATAAGCCCTATCATTTCTCTCATAACGTTGGATTATCTCTTAGATCACACTATACCGAAGTTACCTTCTGAATTGCCGTTTATGTATAAATACGTTGATGATATCATAACTTGTGTTCCATTGGACCAGATTCAAATCACGTTAGATTTATTTAATGCGTTTAATGAACGTTTGCAGTTCACATTGGAGATGGAGGATGAAGGCAGTATTCCATTCCTTGACACTAGAGTGATCAGAACATCGGAAAATAGTATTATCCTTGATTGGTACCAGAAACCAACTTCGTCTGGCCGTTTCATAAATTATTACTCAGATCACCCAAGCAGATACAAGTTCAACACTATAAAAGCTATGAAAAATAGAATTTGTCACATAAGTGACGACGAATTCCATGAGGCAAATTTGAAGAAGTTGTTTGATATTTTCCTAAACAATGGTTACCCTAAACATATTTTGAATAAGATCATATATAATTCAAACTTCTTTGATGGACAAGTAGATCAGATTTTGGAAGAGAACGTCAGATATTTTAAATTACCAATGATCCATGGATTGTCTAATCCAGTGGTGTCCGTGTTGAGGCGTTGTACGGACGTTAATATCGTAAGATGTAATACTGAAACTAATGGAAAACTTTTCTCAAAATTAAAAGACAAAACTCCAATATTGTTAAACAGTGACGTAATATATAAGATTCCTTGTACAAACTGTAACAAGTGCTATATCAGTCAGACGACACAATGGCTGGGTAGACGGATAACTCAGCATAAGAGTGATTGTAAGATTGGGAAGAGGTCCTGCGCTTTAGCCGCACACCATGTTGACACGGGACATCACCCTAACTTGGAAGCGTGGAAATTTTGGATCGAATCATTCCTTATAAGAATCGTCTCTTTTTGGAGATGTATCACATTATGGAGACCGAACATACCGTTAACTTTAAGGCGGACACCGAGGGCCTGACACAATATTTACAATAATGTTTTCGATTTGATAAATGAGTAGCAGTTTGATGATCTAATTTTGTTTGATAGTCATAATTGTTCACTTCATTCATTGCGTATTCTAGCATATTTATATTTTGAAGTGATATTTGCTGACTTTTCTATATATTCAGGAAATTTTTGGGATAGCAGCAATAAAGTTGTCAAATTCTCTTCGACTTTACTCGAGCTTTCAAGACTTAATTAGTTATAATAATTGTCCCATCATCAGGAGCACTATAACATTTGGCGTTAGATCTTTAAAAGGAAACATATTATATGCAAACTTACAGAAATTGAGAATTTTCTTAAGAACAAAACGATGTCGGTTCATTAACAAGCATGAGTGAATGTCAATTTCGATATTGTATTTCAACACTGAAATCTAGAAAGCAGAGAGACAGGTTACTGGATCAAATTCGCACAAGAAAAACTCGATAAAATGACTATCCGATTATTCAAAAGGGACCACGTGTTATTTTGTTTTATCGATGAGAAATAAATTGCAATATACGTGATTTGTATGATCGAAATCAGATTTTCTGTTTATGGTGGATGGTTCCTGTATTATTCTCACCATTTCGAGAAATTTTCTACTTTTCGTGTTGGATTCGAAATCAGTCACTTCAATTTCATCGTAATTCATGTGATGTCCTCTTCGTTTTCGTGAATGGACAACGCACAAGTTCTTAAATTCCGCCGTGAATCACTTTTATGTGACGTGATTCGCTTCGATAAATTTCTCCCAGTTTCACCAATATATACTCTATCGCAGTTGTTGCATGGTACTCTATACACAACGTTTGGCATTTTATTATATCTGTCTTATCTTTTAGTTTTGTGAAACAATTTTTTACGGTCTTTAAATTCTTCCTCGCGAAACGAATGCGATCGCTTTTTAAAAATGTTATCATTCTTTCGGTCAGACCTGGAATGTTGGGAAGGACCATTATCGATTTTTCTTCATTTGAAAATCTATTTTGTTGTTGTGGTTCAAGAGTTTGGATTGGAGTGTTGTAAATTATTTTGTTCAGTAATTTTGTAGGATAACCGTTATTCCCAAGCATTTCCACCAATAATTTAAGATTTTTATCCAAAAATGAAGAATGAGACAATTTATGAAGTCTTCCCTTGAAATTTTGAATGAGATTTAATTTCATTTTATATGGGTGATTTGAAAGGAAATGGATATATCTTCCTGAAGAAATGTCCTTGACGTACCAGTCTGTTTTTAAATGACATCCATTCCTAACAATTAATGTGTCTAGAAAGGGTATACATTGATTTCGCTCTTTTTCCACTGTAAACTGGATATTTTCATTGTAATTATTGAAAATATTAAGAACTGTATTCTCACTGTTCATAGGAATCGCCATAACCAAATCATCAACGAACTTTTACAAAAGCCAATTGAAAAGGGAGTTTCGGAATACATTCATCAAGAAGTTCGTCAACAACATACTGAGCCACGATGGGTGATAAAATCGACCCCATTGGAGTACCTTTAATTTGTCTATAAAATTGATCATTGAAAGAAAAGCATGTGGAATCGAAAATTAATTTTAAAAGTTCAATAAATTTTGTTTTAGACAGTTTACAATTATTTTTAATATGATCCCAATT
This sequence comes from Novius pumilus, assembly GCA_020654155.1. NCBI lineage: Eukaryota > Metazoa > Arthropoda > Insecta > Coleoptera > Coccinellidae > Novius > Novius pumilus. The sequence goes on from JAIFOV010000503.1 coordinate 42,435, forward strand.
TCGATTAATTGTTTTTGGTTAAATCGAAAGTGATATTAGTGAATAACGAAACTACATCAAGACTCACTACTTCATATCCTCTGGTAGGCAGAAATCATTAACAAAACTTGAGAATTGGAAAGAATCTTCAATATAATACGGATTATTTGAATTATAGGATGTCTTGAGAATATCCTTTAAGAATTTTGATAGTCGAGAACATGGACTACCAACAGAAGAAATGATTGGTCTTAGTGTTAAGACAGGCTTATGTATCTTCGGTAGCCCATAAAATTTAGGGCATACCGAATCATACGACATAAGTTTTTTGGCTTCCAATTGACCAATTTTCTTGCTTTTCTTTAATGCGGTTATATTTTTATTTATCTTTTGTTCAATGGAACTAGTAGGGTCTCTGGGTATCTTTATATAATAATCTTCATTGTGAAGTTGTTCTTCCATGAGTCGTTTATATTCTGATTTATCCATTACAACGGTTACACCTCCTTTATCTGATTCTGTCACAATAATTTCAGGGTGTTCCTTCAAAAACTTTTTGTAAACTGTTCTAAATGTAATATGTGATCTTTACCCTTTTACGTTCATTATTTGTGAAATTAGTAATAAGATTTGTTATTCTAGCTCTCAACACATCAATATCATCTCGTCTCTGGATCTCTTCATTACATTCGAAACCAGATAACAATTTTGGAATTGATATATCTCTCATGGTAGGTTTTAAGCAGAACTTCGGTCCGAGCGAAAGAAAATTTTTTACTTCATCCGTAATAACTGTATGAGAAATATTCTTAAACCACCTATCGTCTATTCGGAAGTTCATTTTTGATTGTTATGCAACTGAGTAAACTTTGATTTTTGTATATTTCTAATTTTGATGAAATATTTTTTATATCGTACGTTTTGCATTCTTAAAAATTTCGACAAGCAGTATTCAGACAAAATACCGCTTACTGAATCGATCAAAACCCTCTGTCTGCCCTCCAGAAATCTTAAGTTTTTAATAGTTAAACTAAGGTGCAAATTCAAAAGCTTATCTTCAAATGTGTCGCTGAAATGCTTCATCATCCTTCCTGAGAAACTGTCCTTGTACTCTAAGCTGTTGTGTAATTTCCCAATTAATCCACGTATAAATTCTGGCTTTGTAGATTCGTTCTTGCATCGGAGAAGAAAAATTCTACGGTTGACGAGACTTGCCAACTTGCTCAAATTGTTGGAATATTCCTTTAGAAATAGCTTGATGTTAATACCATATTGAACGCCAATGTTTTGGTAGAATCCCATTTTGTATTTATATTTTGAAGTGATATTTGCTGACTTTTCTATATATTCAGGAAATTTTTTGGGATAGCAGCAATAAAGTTGTCAAATTCTCTTCGACTTTACTCGAGCTTTCAAGACTTAATTAGTTATAATAATTGTCCCATCATCAGGAGCACTATAACATTTGGCGTTAGATCTTTAAAAGGAAACATATTATATGCAAACTTACAGAAATTGAGAATTTTCTTAAGAACAAAACGATGTCGGTTCATTAACAAGCATGAGTGAATGTCAATTTCGATATTGTATTTCAACACTGAAATCTAGAAAGCAGAGAGACAGGTTACTGGATCAAATTCGCACAAGAAAAACTCGATAAAATGACTATCCGATTATTCAAAAGGGACCACGTGTTATTTTGTTTTATCGATGAGAAATAAATTGCAATATACGTGATTTGTATGATCGAAATCAGATTTTCTGTTTATGGTGGATGGTTCCTGTATTATTCTCACCATTTCGAGAAATTTTCTACTTTTCGTGTTGGATTCGAAATCAGTCACTTCAATTTCATCGTAATTCATGTGATGTCCTCTTCGTTTTCGTGAATGGACAACGCACAAGTTCTTAAATTCCGCCGTGAATCACTTTTATGTGACGTGATTCGCTTCGATAAATTTCTCCCAGTTTCACCAATATATACTCTATCGCAGTTGTTGCATGGTACTCTATACACAACGTTTGGCATTTTATTATATCTGTCTTATCTTTTAGTTTTGTGAAACAATTTTTACGGTCTTTAAATTCTTCCTCGCGAAACGAATGCGATCGCTTTTAAAAATGTTATCATTCTTTCGGTCAGACCTGGAATGTTGGGAAGGACCATTATCGATTTTTCTTCATTTGAAAATCTATTTTGTTGTTGTGGTTCAAGAGTTTGGATTGGAGTGTTGTAAATTATTTTGTTCAGTAATTTTGTAGGATAACCGTTATTCCCAAGCATTTCCACCAATAATTTAAGATTTTTATCCAAAAATGAAGAATGAGACAATTTATGAAGTCTTCCCTTGAAATTTTGAATGAGATTTAATTTCATTTTATATGGGTGATTTGAAAGGAAATGGATATATCTTCCTGAAGAAATGTCCTTGACGTACCAGTCTGTTTTTAAATGACATCCATTCCTAACAATTAATGTGTCTAGAAAGGGTATACATTGATTTCGCTCTTTTTCCACTGTAAACTGGATATTTTCATTGTAATTATTGAAAATATTAAGAACTGTATTCTCACTGTTCATAGGAATCGCCATAACCAAATCATCAACGAACTTTTACAAAAGCCAATTGAAAAGGGAGTTTCGGAATACATTCATCAAGAAGTTCGTCAACAACATACTGAGCCACGATGGGTGATAAAATCGACCCCATTGGAGTACCTTTAATTTGTCTATAAAATTGATCATTGAAAGAAAAGCATGTGGAATCGAAAATTAATTTTAAAAGTTCAATAAATTTTGTTTTAGACAGTTTACAATTATTTTTAATATGATCCCAATTTCGATTAATTGTTTTTTGGTTAAATCGAAAGTGATATTAGTGAATAACGAAACTACATCAAGACTCACTACTTCATATCCTCTGGTAGGCAGAAATCATTAACAAAACTTGAGAATTGGAAAGAATCTTCAATATAATACGGATTATTTGAATTATAGGATGTCTTGAGAATATCCTTTAAGAATTTTGATAGTCGAGAACATGGACTACCAACAGAAGAAATGATTGGTCTTAGTGTTAAGACAGGCTTATGTATCTTCGGTAGCCCATAAAATTTAGGGCATACCGAATCATACGACATAAGTTTTTTGGCTTCCAATTGACCAATTTTCTTGCTTTTCTTTAATGCGGTTATATTTTTATTTATCTTTTGTTCAATGGAACTAGTAGGGTCTCTGGGTATCTTTATATAATAATCTTCATTGTGAAGTTGTTCTTCCGCGAGTCGTTTATATTCTGATTTATCCATTACAACGGTTACACCTCCTTTATCTGATTCTGTCACAATAATTTCAGGGTGTTCCTTCAAAAACTTTTTTGTAAACTGTTCTAAATGTAATATGTGATCTTTACCCCTTTTACGTTCATTATTTGTGAAATTAGTAATAAGATTTGTTATTCTAGCTCTCAACACATCAATATCATCTCGTCTCTGGATCTCTTCATTACATTCGAAACCAGATAACAATTTTGGAATTGATATATCTCTCATGGTAGGTTTTAAGCAGAACTTCGGTCCGAGCGAAAGAAAATTTTTTACTTCATCCGTAATAACTGTATGAGAAATATTCTTAAACCACCTATCGTCTATTCGGAAGTTCATTTTTTGATTGTTATGCAACTGAGTAAACTTTGATTTTTGTATATTTCTAATTTTGATGAAATATTTTTTATATCGTACGTTTTGCATTCTTAAAAATTTCGACAAGCAGTATTCAGACAAAATACCGCTTACTGAATCGATCAAAACCCTCTGTCTGCCCTCCAGAAATCTTAAGTTTTTAATAGTTAAACTAAGGTGCAAATTCAAAAGCTTATCTTCAAATGTGTCGCTGAAATGCTTCATCATCCTTCCTGAGAAACTGTCCTTGTACTCTAAGCTGTTGTGTAATTTCCCAATTAATCCACGTATAAATTCTGGCTTTGTAGATTCGTTCTTGCATCGGAGAAGAAAAATTCTACGGTTGACGAGACTTGCCAACTTGCTCAAATTGTTGGAATATTCCTTTAGAAATAGCTTGATGTTAATACCATATTGAACGCCAATGTTTTGGTAGAATCCCATTTTGTATTTATATTTTGAAGTGATATTTGCTGACTTTTCTATATATTCAGGAAATTTTTTGGGATAGCAGCAATAAAGTTGTCAAATTCTCTTCGACTTTACTCGAGCTTTCAAGACTTAATTAGTTATAATAATTGTCCCATCATCAGGAGCACTATAACATTTGGCGTTAGATCTTTAAAAGGAAACATATTATATGCAAACTTACAGAAATTGAGAATTTTCTTAAGAACAAAACGATGTCGGTTCATTAACAAGCATGAGTGAATGTCAATTTCGATATTGTATTTCAACACTGAAATCTAGAAAGCAGAGAGACAGGTTACTGGATCAAATTCGCACAAGAAAAACTCGATAAAATGACTATCCGATTATTCAAAAGGGACCACGTGTTATTTTGTTTTATCGATGAGAAATAAATTGCAATATACGTGATTTGTATGATCGAAATCAGATTTTCTGTTTATGGTGGATGGTTCCTGTATTATTCTCACCATTTCGAGAAATTTTCTACTTTTCGTGTTGGATTCGAAATCAGTCACTTCAATTTCATCGTAATTCATGTGATGTCCCTCTTCGTTTTCGTGAATGGACAACGCACAAGTTCTTAAATTCCGCCGTGAATCACTTTTATGTGACGTGATTCGCTTCGATAAATTTCTCCCAGTTTCACCAATATATACTCTATCGCAGTTGTTGCATGGTACTCTATACACAACGTTTGGCATTTTTATTATATCTGTCTTATCTTTTAGTTTTGTGAAACAATTTTTTACGGTCTTTAAATTCTTCCTCGCGAAACGAATGCGATCGCTTTTTAAAAATGTTATCATTCTTTCGGTCAGACCTGGAATGTTGGGAAGGACCATTATCGATTTTTCTTCATTTGAAAATCTATTTTGTTGTTGTGGTTCAAGAGTTTGGATTGGAGTGTTGTAAATTATTTTGTTCAGTAATTTTGTAGGATAACCGTTATTCCCAAGCATTTCCACCAATAATTTAAGATTTTTATCCAAAAATGAAGAATGAGACAATTTATGAAGTCTTCCCTTGAAATTTTGAATGAGATTTAATTTCATTTTATATGGGTGATTTGAAAGGAAATGGATATATCTTCCTGAAGAAATGTCCTTGACGTACCAGTCTGTTTTTAAATGACATCCATTCCTAACAATTAATGTGTCTAGAAAGGGTATACATTGATTTCGCTCTTTTTCCACTGTAAACTGGATATTTTCATTGTAATTATTGAAAATATTAAGAACTGTATTCTCACTGTTCATAGGAATCGCCATAACCAAATCATCAACGAACTTTTACAAAAGCCAATTGAAAAGGGAGTTTCGGAATACATTCATCAAGAAGTTCGTCAACAACATACTGAGCCACGATGGGTGATAAAATCGACCCCATTGGAGTACCTTTAATTTGTCTATAAAATTGATCATTGAAAGAAAAGCATGTGGAATCGAAAATTAATTTTAAAAGTTCAATAAATTTTGTTTTAGACAGTTTACAATTATTTTTAATATGATCCCAATTTCGATTAATTGTTTTTTTGGTTAAATCGAAAGTGATATTAGTGAATAACGAAACTACATCAAGACTCACTACTTCATATCCCTCTGGTAGGCAGAAATCATTAACAAAACTTGAGAATTGGAAAGAATCTTCAATATAATACGGATTATTTGAATTATAGGATGTCTTGAGAATATCCTTTAAGAATTTTGATAGTCGAGAACATGGACTACCAACAGAAGAAATGATTGGTCTTAGTGTTAAGACAGGCTTATGTATCTTCGGTAGCCCATAAAATTTAGGGCATACCGAATCATACGACATAAGTTTTTTGGCTTCCAATTGACCAATTTTCTTGCTTTTCTTTAATGCGGTTATATTTTTATTTATCTTTTGTTCAATGGAACTAGTAGGGTCTCTGGGTATCTTTATATAATAATCTTCATTGTGAAGTTGTTCTTCCGCGAGTCGTTTATATTCTGATTTATCCATTACAACGGTTACACCTCCTTTATCTGATTCTGTCACAATAATTTCAGGGTGTTCCTTCAAAAACTTTTTTGTAAACTGTTCTAAATGTAATATGTGATCTTTACCCCTTTTACGTTCATTATTTGTGAAATTAGTAATAAGATTTGTTATTCTAGCTCTCAACACATCAATATCATCTCGTCTCTGGATCTCTTCATTACATTCGAAACCAGATAACAATTTTGGAATTGATATATCTCTCATGGTAGGTTTTAAGCAGAACTTCGGTCCGAGCGAAAGAAAATTTTTTACTTCATCCGTAATAACTGTATGAGAAATATTCTTAAACCACCTATCGTCTATTCGGAAGTTCATTTTTTGATTGTTATGCAACTGAGTAAACTTTGATTTTTGTATATTTCTAATTTTGATGAAATATTTTTTATATCGTACGTTTTGCATTCTTAAAAATTTCGACAAGCAGTATTCAGACAAAATACCGCTTACTGAATCGATCAAAACCCTCTGTCTGCCCTCCAGAAATCTTAAGTTTTTAATAGTTAAACTAAGGTGCAAATTCAAAAGCTTATCTTCAAATGTGTCGCTGAAATGCTTCATCATCCTTCCTGAGAAACTGTCCTTGTACTCTAAGCTGTTGTGTAATTTCCCAATTAATCCACGTATAAATTCTGGCTTTGTAGATTCGTTCTTGCATCGGAGAAGAAAAATTCTACGGTTGACGAGACTTGCCAACTTGCTCAAATTGTTGGAATATTCCTTTAGAAATAGCTTGATGTTAATACCATATTGAACGCCAATGTTTTGGTAGAATCCCATTTTGTATTTATATTTTGAAGTGATATTTGCTGACTTTTCTATATATTCAGGAAATTTTTTGGGATAGCAGCAATAAAGTTGTCAAATTCTCTTCGACTTTACTCGAGCTTTCAAGACTTAATTAGTTATAATAATTGTCCCATCATCAGGAGCACTATAACATTTGGCGTTAGATCTTTAAAAGGAAACATATTATATGCAAACTTACAGAAATTGAGAATTTTCTTAAGAACAAAACGATGTCGGTTCATTAACAAGCATGAGTGAATGTCAATTTCGATATTGTATTTCAACACTGAAATCTAGAAAGCAGAGAGACAGGTTACTGGATCAAATTCGCACAAGAAAAACTCGATAAAATGACTATCCGATTATTCAAAAGGGACCACGTGTTATTTTGTTTTATCGATGAGAAATAAATTGCAATATACGTGATTTGTATGATCGAAATCAGATTTTCTGTTTATGGTGGATGGTTCCTGTATTATTCTCACCATTTCGAGAAATTTTCTACTTTTCGTGTTGGATTCGAAATCAGTCACTTCAATTTCATCGTAATTCATGTGATGTCCCTCTTCGTTTTCGTGAATGGACAACGCACAAGTTCTTAAATTCCGCCGTGAATCACTTTTATGTGACGTGATTCGCTTCGATAAATTTCTCCCAGTTTCACCAATATATACTCTATCGCAGTTGTTGCATGGTACTCTATACACAACGTTTGGCATTTTATTATATCTGTCTTATCTTTTAGTTTTGTGAAACAATTTTTTACGGTCTTTAAATTCTTCCTCGCGAAACGAATGCGATCGCTTTTTAAAAATGTTATCATTCTTTCGGTCAGACCTGGAATGTTGGGAAGGACCATTATCGATTTTTCTTCATTTGAAAATCTATTTTGTTGTTGTGGTTCAAGAGTTTGGATTGGAGTGTTGTAAATTATTTTGTTCAGTAATTTTGTAGGATAACCGTTATTCCCAAGCATTTCCACCAATAATTTAAGATTTTTATCCAAAAATGAAGAATGAGACAATTTATGAAGTCTTCCCTTGAAATTTTGAATGAGATTTAATTTCATTTTATATGGGTGATTTGAAAGGAAATGGATATATCTTCCTGAAGAAATGTCCTTGACGTACCAGTCTGTTTTTAAATGACATCCATTCCTAACAATTAATGTGTCTAGAAAGGGTATACATTGATTTCGCTCTTTTTCCACTGTAAACTGGATATTTTCATTGTAATTATTGAAAATATTAAGAACTGTATTCTCACTGTTCATAGGAATCGCCATAACCAAATCATCAACGAACTTTTTACAAAAAGCCAATTGAAAAGGGAGTTTCGGAATACATTCATCAAGAAGTTCGTCAACAACATACTGAGCCACGATGGGTGATAAAATCGACCCCATTGGAGTACCTTTAATTTGTCTATAAAATTGATCATTGAAAGAAAAGCATGTGGAATCGAAAATTAATTTTAAAAGTTCAATAAATTTTGTTTTAGACAGTTTACAATTATTTTTAATATGATCCCAATTTCGATTAATTGTTTTTTTGGTTAAATCGAAAGTGATATTAGTGAATAACGAAACTACATCAAGACTCACTACTTCATATCCCTCTGGTAGGCAGAAATCATTAACAAAACTTGAGAATTGGAAAGAATCTTCAATATAATACGGATTATTTGAATTATAGGATGTCTTGAGAATATCCTTTAAGAATTTTGATAGTCGAGAACATGGACTACCAACAGAAGAAATGATTGGTCTTAGTGTTAAGACAGGCTTATGTATCTTCGGTAGCCCATAAAATTTAGGGCATACCGAATCATACGACATAAGTTTTTTGGCTTCCAATTGACCAATTTTCTTGCTTTTCTTTAATGCGGTTATATTTTTATTTATCTTTTGTTCAATGGAACTAGTAGGGTCTCTGGGTATCTTTATATAATAATCTTCATTGTGAAGTTGTTCTTCCATGAGTCGTTTATATTCTGATTTATCCATTACAACGGTTACACCTCCTTTATCTGATTCTGTCACAATAATTTCAGGGTGTTCCTTCAAAAACTTTTTGTAAACTGTTCTAAATGTAATATGTGATCTTTACCCTTTTACGTTCATTATTTGTGAAATTAGTAATAAGATTTGTTATTCTAGCTCTCAACACATCAATATCATCTCGTCTCTGGATCTCTTCATTACATTCGAAACCAGATAACAATTTTGGAATTGATATATCTCTCATGGTAATATGTAAGAGAAGAATGAATAAATCATTGGAACACTCTTTCTAATGTTTGTTCGTTATTAAATAGTTTCAATACAAAGTGCTAATTTCAAGGAAATAATAACTTCAATTTTAATATAAACTATCCAGCACTAAAGAAAGAATACTTTGAATTATATATATATATATAAATTGAATTGACTTGATTATCGGGTTTCGGTCCAGAGTAGAGTAGGATGTTAAAACGTTATTCTACTTTAAATTATTTAACCTCGATATTTCAAGAACATTTCGAACGCATCCTCGGGAGTACTACTGCAAGCAGAACAGAAAACACGATCAAATAGACGAGCAAGCAAAAATAATACCACTTACTGAATCTAAAATAGTTAACTACATTAAAATGAACAAGAACCAGGATAACATTAATACGTCAGTTGTGAATTAAAATCGGCGACACACTGAATATAAACATTAATAACCGTTCGTTCTTCCGTCTGAAAACATCGACAGTCATTAAGCTATCACAGCTGATGCGATAATTTCAAAAAACAAGGTTTCAACAAAAATTCACGGAGCGTCTGCAAAACCTCCTAAGAATTAACCAATCAGTACAATGATGATACAACAAAGTCATAGATTCTATGCTAGAATACGCAATGAATGAAGTGAACAATTATGACTATCAAACAAAATTAGATCATCAAACTGCTACTCATTTATCAAATCGAAAACATTATTGTAAATATTGCTCAGGCCCTCGGTGTCCGCCTTAAAAGTTAACGGTATGTTCGGTCCTTACAATGTGATACATCTCCAAAAAGAGACGATTCTTATAAGGAATGATTCGATCCAAAATTTCCACGCTTTCCAAGTTAGGTGATGTCCCGTGTCAACATGGTGTGCGGCTAAAGCGCAGGACCTCTTCCCAATCTTACAATCACTCTTATGCTGAGTTATCCGTCTACCTAGCCATTGTGTCGTCTGACTGATATAGCACTTGTTACAGTTTGTACAAGGAATCTTATATATTACGTCACTGTTTAACAATATTGGAGTTTTGTCTTTTAATTTTGAGAAAAAGTTTCCATTAGTTTCAGTATTACATCTTACGATATTAACGTCCGTACAACGCCTCAACACGGACACCACTGGATTAGACAATCCATGGATCATTGGTAATTTAAAATATCTGACGTTCTCTTCCAAAATCTGATCTACTTGTCCATCAAAGAAGTTTGAATTATATATGATCTTATTCAAAATATGTTTAGGGTAACCATTGTTTAGGAAAATATCAAACAATTTCTTCAAATTTGCTCATGGAATCTGTCGTCACTTATGTGACAAATTCTATTTTTCATAGCTTTTATAGTGTTGAACTTGTATCTGTTTGGGTGATCTGAGTAATAATTTATGAAACGGCCAGACGAAGTTGGTTTCTGGTACCAATCTGGCGATAATACTATTTTCCGATGTTCTGATCATCCAGTGTCAAGGAATGGAATACTGCCTTCATCCTCCATCTCCAATGTGAACTGCAAACGTTCATTAAACGCATTAAATAAATCTAACGTGATTTGAATCTGGTCCAATGGAACACAAGTTATGATATCATCAACGTATTTATACATAAACGGCAATTCGAAAGGTAACTTCGGTATAGTGCGATCTAAGAGATAATCCAACGTTATGAGAGAAATGATAGGGCTTATAGGTGAACCCATTGGGCAACCAAATATTTGGCTGTAAAAAGTATCCTTATAACTGAAATAAGTGTTTTCAAAAATGAATGAAATCAACTTCTTACATTTAACTCGAAAGGCTGGTATGTAACTTTATTTGTCCCATTTTTCTTCAATAATCTCTACACTAAATCCAACAATGGCTGGGTAGACGGATAACTCAGCATAAGAGTGATTGTAAGATTGGGAAGAGGTCCTGCGCTTTAGCCGCACACCATGTTGACACGGACATCACCCTAACTGGAAAGCGTGGAAATTAGAATCGAATAATTCCTATAAGAATCGTCTCTTTTTGAGATGTATCACATTGTAAGGACCGAAACATACCGTTAACTTTAAGGCGGACACCGAGGGTCTGAGCAATATTTATACAATAAGTTTTCGATTTGATAAATGAGTAGCAGTTTGATGATCTAATTTTGTTTGATAGTCATAATTGTTCACTTCCTTCATTGCGTATTCTAGCATAGAATCTATGACTTTATCGTGTCATCAGTGCAGTGATTGAGCAATTTGGGAGGTTTTTTAAGACGCCCGTGAATTTTGTTGAAACCTTGTTTTTTAAATTATCGCATCAGCTGTGATAGCTTAATGACTGTCGATGTTTTCAGACGGAAGAACGAACGGTTATTAATGTTTATATTCAGTGTGTCGCCGTATTTTAATTCACAACTGACGTATTGTGTTATCCTGGTTCTTGTTCATTTAATGTAGTTAACTATTTGAAACAAGATTCAGTTATCTGGTATTATTTTGCTTGATTCGTCTGATTTTGATCGTGTTTTCTGTTCTGCTTGCAGTAGTACTCCTGAGGATGCGTCTGAAATGTTCGCGAAATATCGAGGATTAAATAATTTAAAGTAGAATAACGTTTTAACATCCTACTCTACTCTGGACCGAAACCCGATAATCAAGTCAATTCAATTTATTGTTATTTCAACGGTCGAGAATATTAATAAGGAAATATTAGTTTCTGATGGAATTTTATCAAGAAATAAGTTCGTCATACGGTAGTTCGATTACGCTGATCGATGAAGAGATGGGCGAGTTTGAATATGAAGATTGCGGACTCAAGAACAGAAGAATTTTCCTGTTAAGATGCAGATCGTCTTCCGTCACGCCGTCCCACATTGGGAATAGTTTGAAAAATGTAAAAGCACTTTTTAACGCTTTCTACCATTATTTCGTTTCTTCCTGAAGTCGACAATTTTCTGAAAGTGACGCGACAGAGAATTTTATCCTTGGAGATTAAGCTTACATGTCGTTCGTTGGTTGAGCTTGAGAGAGTTGAAGGAGGTAAACTGTCACCTTTTGGGCACTTTGCCACGTGATGTTTACGATGAGTATTGTTGTAGAATTCGAGGTAGTATTGTTCGTAGATTTAGAAAAAGTTAGATCATCAAATATTAATAAGTTTAACACGCTGCTTGAGAGGGAGGGTAGTCAAATTAGTTTGTTCTTGAACAACAGTAAATGGTTCCGTAACGTGTCCTCAACTACAATTCCTAGAGAGATCCAGAACTTTCTGTCTCTTGGGCCGAAGTTTGCGGTACTTTTGTAAATGTTGACTCAAAACTGAGATTTTTCATTGCTGATGTGGAAAGGATTTTGGGAGAGGTTTCTGTAGGGTTGAGAGAGAGATTGAGATCTAGGATCACTAATATTATCACAAATTATGTACATTATAGAAGGAACTCAAAACCAAATTTTTTCAATAGAATGTATGGAATGGCACGACGGTTCCTCAGACTCAATCCGAATTGCTAATACTGCGAGCAGATAAGGGGGATGTGTTGTGGGCATGGACAGGTCGGATTATGAGGAGAAAGTTCAAACACTATTAGTTGATCATACCACATACAAGCGAATGATAAAGGATCCAACTAGTTCATTGCAGGTGAAACTTAATGAATTACTGAGAAATTTAAAAAAATCAAATCAGATAACTGAGTCTTGTTTCAAACAATTATCTATTAATAATGCAGCAGTCCCAAGGTTATATTGTTTACCCAAGATACATAAGCCAGATTTACCCTACGCCCCATTGTCAGCTCTATTGGTTCAGTAACATACAAACTCTCCAGATTCTTTTCGCAGTTGCTCACGACTGCACTGGCCGATGAAACAAGTTACAATGTGAAGGATACTTTCTTTGTCAACTCGATTAGAGGAAAAAGTTACCAGACAATTATATTCTAATATCTCTTGATGTTGTCTCGGTTTTCACTAATATACCGTTGATTTAGTAATGAAGATTATTGAAGAAAATGGGACAAAATAAGTTTACATACCAGTTTTTGAAGTTAAATGTAAAGAAGTTGATTTCATTCATTTTTGAAAACACTTATTTCAGTTATAAGGATACTTTTTACAGCCAAATATTTGGTTGCCCAATGGGTTCACCTATAAGCCCTATCATTTTCTCTCATAACGTTGGATTATCTCTTAGATCACACTATACCGAAGTTACCTTTCGAATTGCCGTTTATGTATAAATACGTTGATGATATCATAACTTGTGTTCCATTGACCAGATTCAAATCACGTTAGATTTATTTAATGCGTTTAATGAACGTTTGCAGTTCACATTGGAGATGGAGGATGAAGGCAGTATTCCATTCCTTGACACTAGAGTGATCAGAACATCGGAAAATAGTATTATCCTTGATTGGTACCAGAAACCAACTTCTGTCTGGCCGTTTCATAAATTATTACTCAGATCACCCAAACAGATACAAGTTCAACACTATAAAAGCTATGAAAAATAGAATTTGTCACATAAGTGACGACGAATTCCATGAGGCAAATTTGAAGAAGTTGTTTGATATTTTCCTAAACAATGGTTACCCTAAACATATTTTGAATAAGATCATATATAATTCAAACTTCTTTGATGGACAAGTAGATCAGATTTTGGAAGAGAACGTCAGATATTTTAAATTACCAATGATCCATGGATTGTCTAATCCAGTGGTGTCCGTGTTGAGGCGTTGTACGGACGTTAATATCGTAAGATGTAATACTGAAACTAATGGAAAACTTTTCTCAAAAATTAAAAGACAAACTCCAATATTGTTAAACAGTGACGTAATATATAAGATTCCTTGTACAAACTGTAACAAGTGCTATATCGGTCAGACGACACAATGGCTGGGTAGACGGATAACTCAGCATAAGAGTGATTGTAAGATTGGGAAGAGGTCCTGCGCTTTAGCCGCACACCATGTTGACACGGGACATCACCCTAACTTGGAAAGCGTGGAAATTTTGGATCGAATCATTCCTTATAAGAATCGTCTCTTTGGAGATGTATCACATTGTAAGGACCGAACATACCGTTAACTTTAAGGTGGACACCGAGGGCCTGAGCAATATTTACAATAATGTTTTCGATTTGATAAATGAGTAGCAGTTTGATGATCTAATTTTGTTTGATAGTCATAATTGTTCACTTCATTCATTGCGTATTCTAGCATAGAATCTATGACTTTGTTGTATCATCATTGTACTGATTGGTTAATTCTTGGGAGGTTTTTGCAGACGCTCCGTGAATTTTTGTTGAAACCTTGTTTTTTAAATTATCGCATCAGCTGTGATAGCTTAATGACTGTCGATGTTTTCAGACGGAAGAACGAACGGTTATTAATGTTTATATTCAGTGTGTCGCCGATTTTAATTCACAACTGACGTATTGTGTTATCCTGGTTCTTGTTCATTTAATGTAGTTAACTATTTTAGATTCAGTAAGTGGTATTATTTTTTGCTTGCTCGTTCATTTGATCGTGTTTTCTGTTCTGCTTGCAGTAGTACTCCCGAGGATGCGTTCGAAATGTTCGCGAAATATCGAGGATTAAATAATTTAAAGTAGAATAACGTTTTAACATCCTACTCTACTCTGGACCGAAACCCGATAATCAAGTCAATTCAATTTATTGTTATTTCAACGGTCGAGAATATTAATAAGGAAATATTATATATATATATATATATATATATATATATATATATATATATATATATATATATATATATATATATATATATATAATTAATAAAATGATTGATCTCATGGAAAATCGAAATATATATATATATATATATATATATATATATATTTTTGAAGTGATATTTGCTGACTTTTCTATATATTCAGAAATTTTTGGGATAGCAGCAATAAAGTTGTCAAATTCTCTCTCGACTTTACTCGAGCTTTCAAGACTTAATTAGTTATAATAATTGTCCCATCATCAGGAGCACTATAACATTTGGCGTTAGATCTTTAAAAGGAAACATATTATATGCAAACTTACAGAAATTGAGAATTTTCTTAAGAACAAAACGATGTCGGTTCATTAACAAGCATGAGTGAATGTCAATTTCGATATTGTATTTCAACACTGAAATCTAGAAAGCAGAGAGACAGGTTACTGGATCAAATTCGCACAAGAAAAAATTCGATAAAATGACTATCCGATTATTCAAAAGGGACCACGTGTTATTTTGTTTTATCGATGAGAAATAAATTGCAATATACGTGATTTGTATGATCGAAATCAGATTTTCTGTTTATGGTGGATGGTTCCTGTATTATTCTCACCATTTCGAGAAATTTTCTACTTTTCGTGTTGGATTCGAAATCAGTCACTTCAATTTCATCGTAATTCATGTGATGTCCCTCTCGTTTTCGTGAATGGACAACGCACAAGTTCTTAATTCCGCCGTGAATCACTTTTATGTGACGTGATTCGCTTAGGATAAATTTCTCCCAGTTTCACCAATATATACTCTATCGCAGTTGTTGCATGGTACTCTATACACAACGTTTGGCATTTTTATTATATCTGTCTTATCTTTTAGTTTTGTGAAACAATTTTTTACGGTCTTTAAATTCTTCCTCGCGAAACGAATGCGATCGCTTTTTAAAATGTTATCATTCTTTCGGTCAGACCTGGAATGTTGGGAAGGACCATTATCGATTTTTCTTCATTTGAAAATCTATTTTGTTGTTGTGGTTCAAGAGTTTGGATTGGAGTGTTGTAAATTATTTTGTTCAGTAATTTTGTAGGATAAACCGTTATTCCTAAAGCATTTCCACCAATAATTTAAGATTTTATCCAAAAATGAAGAATGAGACATTATGAAGTCTTCCTTGAAATTTTGAATGAGATTTAATTTCATTTATATGGGTGATTTGAAAGGAAATGGATATATCTTCCTGAAGAAATGTCCTTGACGTACCAGTCTGTTTTTAAATGACATCCATTCCTAACAATTAATGTGTCTAGAAAGGGTATACATTGATTTCGCTCTTTTTCCACTGTAAACTGGATATTTTCATTGTAATTATTGAAAATATTAAGAACTGTATTCTCACTGTTCATAGGAATCGCCATAACCAAATCATCAACGAACTTTTTACAAAAAGCCAATTGAAAAGGGAGTTTCGGAATACATTCATCAAGAAGTTCGTCAACAACATACTGAGCCACGATGGGTGATAAAATCGACCCCATTGGAGTACCTTTAATTTGTCTATAAAATTGATCATTGAAAGAAAAGCATGTGGAATCGAAAATTAATTTTAAAAGTTCAATAAATTTTGTTTTAGACAGTTTACAATTATTTTTAATATGATCCCAATTTCGATTAATTGTTTTTTTGGTTAAATCGAAAGTGATATTAGTGAATAACGAAACTACATCAAGACTCACTACTTCATATCCCTCTGGTAGGCAGAAATCATTAACAAAACTTGAGAATTGGAAAGAATCTTCAATATAATACGGATTATTTGAATTATAGGATGTCTTGAGAATATCCTTTAAGAATTTTGATAGTCGAGAACATGGACTACCAACAGAAGAAATGATTGGTCTTAGTGTTAAGACAGGCTTATGTATCTTCGGTAGCCCATAAAATTTAGGGCATACCGAATCATACGACATAAGTTTTTTGGCTTCCAATTGACTAATTTTCTTGCTTTTCTTTAATGCGGTTATATTTTTATTTATCTTTTGTTCAATGGAACTAGTAGGGTCTCTGGGTATCTTTATATAATAATCTTCATTGTAAGTTGTTCTTCCGCGAGTCGTTTATATTCTGATTTATCCATCACAACGGTTACACCTCCTTTATCTGATTCTGTCACAATAATTTCAGGGTGTTCCTTCAAAAACTTTTTTGTTAACTGTTCTAAATGTAATATGTGATCTTTACTTTTTTTACGTTCATTATTTGTGAAATTAGTAATAAGATTTGTGATTCTAGCTTCAACACATCAATATCATCTCGTCTCTGGATCTCTTCATTACATTCGAAACTAGATAACAATTTTGAATTGATATATCTCTCATGGTAGGTTTTAAGCAGAACTTCGGTCCGAGCGAAAGAAAATTTTTTACTTCATCCGTAATAACTGTATGAGAAACATTCTTAAACCATCTATCGTCTATTCGGAAGTTCATTTTTTGATTGTTATGCAACTGAGTAAACTTTGATTTTTGTATATTTCTAATTTTGATGAAATATTTTTATATCGTACGTTTTGCATTCTTAAAAATTCTCGACAAGCAGTATTCAGACAAAATACCGCTTACTGAATCGATCAAAACCCTCTGTCTGCCCTCCAGAAATCTTAAGTTTTTAATAGTTAAACTAAGGTGCAAATTCAAAAGCTTATCTTCAAATGTGTCGCTGAAATGCTTCATCATCCTTCCTGAGAAACTGTCCTTGTACTCTAAGCTGTTGTGTAATTTCCCAATTAATCCACGTATAAATTCTGGCTTTGTAGATTCGTTCTGCATCGGAGAAGAAAAATTTACGGTTGACGAGACTTGCCAACTTGCTCAAATTGTTGGAATATTCCTTTAGAAATAGCTTGATGTTAATACCATATTGAACGCCAATGTTTTGGTAGAATCCTATTTGTATTTATATTTTGAAGTGATATTTGCTGACTTTTCTATATATTCAGGAAATTTTTTGGGATAGCAGCAATAAAGTTGTCAAATTCTCTTCGACTTTACTCGAGCTTTCAAGACTTAATTAGTTATAATAATTGTCCCATCATCAGGAGCACTATAACATTTGGCGTTAGATCTTTAAAAGGAAACATATTATATGCAAACTTACAGAAATTGAGAATTTTCTAAGAACAAAACGATGTCGGTTCATTAACAAGCATGAGTGAATGTCAATTTCGATATTGTATTTCAACACTGAAATCTAGAAAGCAGAGAGACAGGTTACTGGATCAAATTCGCACAAGAAAATTCGATAAAATGACTATCCGATTATTCAAAAGGGACCACGTGTTATTTTGTTTTATCGATGAGAAATAAATTGCAATATACGTGATTTGTATGATCGAAATCAGATTTTCTGTTTATGGTGGATGGTTCCTGTATTATTCTCACCATTTCGAGAAATTTTCTACTTTTCGTGTTGGATTCGAAATCAGTCACTTCAATTTCATCGTAATTCATGTGATGTCCCTCTCGTTTTCGTGAATGGACAACGCACAAGTTCTTAAATTCCGCCGTGAATCACTTTTATGTGACGTGATTCGCTTCGATAAATTTCTCCCAGTTTCACCAATATATACTCTATCGCAGTTGTTGCATGGTACTCTATACACAACGTTTGGCATTTTTATTATATCTGTCTTATCTTTTAGTTTTGTGAAACAATTTTTTACGGTCTTTAAATTCTTCCTCGCGAAACGAATGCGATCGCTTTTTAAAAATGTTATCATTCTTTCGGTCAGACCTGGAATGTTGGGAAGGACCATTATCGATTTTTCTTCATTTGAAAATCTATTTTGTTGTTGTGGTTCAAGAGTTTGATTGGAGTGTTGTAAATTATTTTGTTCAGTAATTTTGTAGGATAACCGTTATTCCCAAGCATTTCCACCAATAATTTAAGATTTTTATCCAAAAATGAAGAATGAGACAATTTATGAAGTCTTCCCTTGAAATTTTGAATGAGATTTAATTTCATTTTATATGGGTGATTTGAAAGGAAATGGATATATCTTCCTGAAGAAATGTCCTTGACGTACCAGTCTGTTTTTAAATGACATCCATTCCTAACAATTAATGTGTCTAGAAAGGGTATACATTGATTTCGCTCTTTTTCCACTGTAAACTGGATATTTTCATTGTAATTATTGAAAATATTAAGAACTGTATTCTCACTGTTCATAGGAATCGCCATAACCAAATCATCAACGAACTTTTTACAAAAAGCCAATTGAAAAGGGAGTTTCGGAATACATTCATCAAGAAGTTCGTCAACAACATACTGAGCCACGATGGGTGATAAAATCGACCCCATTGGAGTACCTTTAATTTGTCTATAAAATTGATCATTGAAAGAGCAGCATGTGGAATCGAAAATTAATTTTAAAAGTTCAATAAATTTTGTTTTAGACAGTTTACAATTATTTTTAATATGATCCCAATTTCGATTAATTGTTTTTTTGGTTAAATCGAAAGTGATATTAGTGAATAACGAAACTACATCAAGACTCACTACTTCATATCCCTCTGGTAGGCAGAAATCATTAACAAAACTTGAGAATTGGAAAGAATCTTCAATATAATACGGATTATTTGAATTATAGGATGTCTTGAGAATATCCTTTAAGAATTTTGATAGTCGAGAACATGGACTACCAACAGAAGAAATGATTGGTCTTAGTGTTAAGACAGGCTTATGTATCTTCGGTAGCCCATAAAATTTAGGGCATACCGAATCATACGACATAAGTTTTTTGGCTTCCAATTGACCAATTTTCTTGCTTTTCTTTAATGCGGTTATATTTTTATTTATCTTTTGTTCAATGGAACTAGTAGGGTCTCTGGGTATCTTTATATAATAATCTTCATTGTGAAGTTGTTCTTCCAAGAGTCGTTTATATTCTGATTTATCCATTACAACGGTTACACCTCCTTTATCTGATTCTGTCACAATAATTTCAGGGTGTTCCTTCAAAAACTTTTTGTAAACTGTTCTAAATGTAATATGTGATCTTTACCCTTTTACGTTCATTATTTGTGAAATTAGTAATAAGATTTGTTATTCTAGCTCTCAACACATCAATATCATCTCGTCTCTGGATCTCTTCATTACATTCGAAACCAGATAACAATTTTGGAATTGATATATCTCTCATGGTAGGTTTTAAGCAGAACTTCGGTCCGAGCGAAAGAAAATTTTTACTTCATCCGTAATAACTGTATGAGAAATATTCTTAAACCACCTATCGTCTATTCGGAAGTTCATTTTTGATTGTTATGCAACTGAGTAAACTTTGATTTTTGTATATTTCTAATTTTGATGAAATATTTTATATCGTACGTTTTGCATTCTAAAATTTCGACAAGCAGTATTCAGACAAAATACCGCTTACTGAATCGATCAAAACCTCTGTCTGCCCTCCAGAAATCTTAAGTTTTTAATAGTTAAACTAAGGTGCAAATTCAAAAGCTTATCTTCAAATGTGTCGCTGAAATGCTTCATCATCCTTCCTGAGAAACTGTCCTTGTACTCTAAGCTGTTGTGTAATTTCAATTAATCCACGTATAAATTCTGGCTTTGTAGATTCGTTCTTGCATCGGAGAAGAAAAATTCTACGGTTGACGAGACTTGCCAACTTGCTCAAATTGTTGGAATATTCCTTTAGAAATAGCTTGATGTTAATACCATATTGAACGCCAATGTTTTGGTAGAATCCCATTTTGTATTTATATTTTGAAGTGATATTTGCTGACTTTTCTATATATTCAGGAAATTTTTTGGGATAGCAGCAATAAAGTTGTCAAATTCTCTTCGACTTTACTCGAGCTTTCAAGACTTAATTAGTTATAATAATTGTCCCATCATCAGGAGCACTATAACATTTGGCGTTAGATCTTTAAAAGGAAACATATTATATGCAAACTTACAGAAATTGAGAATTTTCTTAAGAACAAAACGATGTCGGTTCATTAACAAGCATGAGTGAATGTCAATTTCGATATTGTATTTCAACACTGAAATCTAGAAAGCAGAGAGACAGGTTACTGGATCAAATTCGCACAAGAAAAACTCGATAAAATGACTATCCGATTATTCAAAAGGGACCACGTGTTATTTTGTTTTATCGATGAGAAATAAATTGCAATATACGTGATTTGTATAGATCGAAATCAGATTTTCTGTTTATGGTGAGATGGTTCCTGTATTATTCTCACCATTTCGAGAAATTTTCTACTTTTCGTGTTGGATTCGAAATCAGTCACTTCAATTTCATCGTAATTCATGTGATGTCCCTCTTCGTTTTCGTGAATGGACAACGCACAAGTTCTTAAATTCCGCCGCTGAATCACTTTTATGTGACGTGATTCGCTTCGATAAATTTCTCCCAGTTTCACCAATATATACTCTATCGCAGTTGTTGCATGGTACTCTATACAACGTTTGGCATTTTTATTATATCTGTCTTATCTTTTAGTTTGTGTGAAACAATTTTTACGGTCTTTAAATTCTTCCTCATGAAACGAATGCGATCGCTTTTTAAAATGTTATCATTCTTTCGGTCAGACCTGGAATGTTGGGAAGGACCATTATCGATTTTTCTTCATTTGAAAATCTATTTTGTTGTTGTGGTTCAAGAGTTTGGATTGGAGTGTTGTAAATTATTTTGTTCAGTAATTTTGTAGGATAACCGTTATTCCCAAGCATTTCCACCAATAATTTAAGATTTTTATCCAAAATGAAGAATGAGACAATTTATGAAGTCTTCCTTGAGAATTTTGAATGAGATTTAATTTCATTTTATATGGGTGATTTGAAAGGAAATGGATATATCTCTCCTGAAGAGAATGTCCTTGACGTACCAGTCTGTTTTTAAATGACATCCATTCCTAACAATTAATGTGTCTAGAAAGGGTATACATTGATTTCGCTCTTTTTCCACTGTAAACTGGATATTTTCATTGTAATTATTGAAAATATTAAGAACTGTATTCTCACTGTTCATAGGAATCGCCATAACCAAATCATCAACGAACTTTTTACAAAAAGCCAATTGAAAAGGGAGTTTCGGAATACATTCATCAAGAAGTTCGTCAACAACATACTGAGCCACGATGGGTGATAAAATCGACCCCATTGGAGTACCTTTAATTTGTCTATAAAATTGATCATTGAAAGAAAAGCATGTGGAATCGAAAATTAATTTTAAAAGTTCAATAAATTTTGTTTTAGACAGTTTACAATTATTTTTAATATGATCCCAATTTCGATTAATTGTTTTTTGGTTAAATCGAAAGTGATATTAGTGAATAACAGAAACTACATCAAGACTCACTACTTCATATCCCTCTGGTAGGCAGAAATCATTAACAAAACTTGAGAATTGGAAAGAATCTTCAATATAATACGGATTATTTGAATTATAGGATGTCTTGAGAATATCCTTTAAAGAATTTTGATAGTCGAGAACATGGACTACCAACAGAAGAAATGATTGGTCTTAGTGTTAAGACAGGCTTATGTATCTTCGGTAGCCCATAAAATTTAGGAGCATACCGAATCATACGACATAAGTTTTTGGCTTCCAATTGACTAATTTTCTTGCTTTTCTTTAATGCGGTTATATTTTTATTTATCTTTTGTTCAATGGAACTAGTAGGGTCTCTGGGTATCTTTATATAATAATCTTCATTGTGAAGTTGTTCTTCCATGAGTCGTTTATATTCTGATTTATCCATTACAACGGTTACACCTCCTTTATCTGATTCTGTCACAATAATTTCAGGGTGTTCCTTCAAAAACTTTTTTGTAAACTGTTCTAAATGTAATATGTGATCTTTACCCCTTTTACGTTCATTATTTGTGAAATTAGTAATAAGATTTGTTATTCTAGCTCTCAACACATCAATATCATCTCGTCTCTGGATCTCTTCATTTACATTCGAAACTAGATGTATATTTTGGAATTGATATATCTCTCATGGTAGGTTTTAAGCAGAACTTCGGTCCGAGCGAAAGAAAATTTTTTACTTCATCCGTAATAACTGTATGAGAAATATTCTTAAACCACCTATCGTCTATTCGGAAGTTCATTTTTTGATTGTTATGCAACTGAGTAAACTTTGATTTTTGTATATTTCTAATTTTGATGAAATATTTTTTATATCGTACGTTTTGCATTCTTAAAAATTTCGACAAGCAGTATTCAGACAAAATACCGCTTACTGAATCGATCAAAACCCTCTGTCTGCCCTCCAGAAATCTTAAGTTTTTAATAGTTAAACTAAGGTGCAAATTCAAAAGCTTATCTTCAAATGTGTCGCTGAAATGCTTCATCATCCTTCCTGAGAAACTGTCCTTGTACTCTAAGCTGTTGTGTAATTTCCCAATTAATCCACGTATAAATTCTGGCTTTGTAGATTCGTTCTTGCATCGGAGAAGAAAAATTCTACGGTTGACGAGACTTGCCAACTTGCTCAAATTGTTGGAATATTCCTTTAGAAATAGCTTGATGTTAATACCATATTGAACGCTTAATGTTTTGGTAGAATCCCATTTTGTATTTATATTTTGAAGTGATATTTGCTGACTTTTCTACTATATTCAGGAAATTTTTGGGATAGCAGCAATAAAGTTGTCAAATTCTCTTCGACTTTACTCGAGCTTTCAAGACTTAATTAGATTTATAATAATTGTCCCATCATCAGAGCACTATAACATTTGGCGTTAGATCTTTAAAAGGAAACATATTATATGCAAACTTACAGAAATTGAGAATTTTCTTAAGAACAAAACGATGTCGGTTCATTATGGCAGCATGAGTGAATGTCAATTTCGATATTGTATTTCTCAACACTGAAATCTAGAAAGCAGAGAGACAGGTTACTGGATCACCGTTCTTTACAAGAAAAACTCGATAAAATGACTATCCGATTATTCAAAAGGACCACGTGTTATTTTGTTTTATCGATGAGAAATAAATTGCAATATACGTGATTTGTATGATCGAAATCAGATTTTCTGTTTATGGTGGATGGTTCCTGTATTATTCTCACCATTTCGAGAAATTTTCTACTTTTCGTGTTGATTCGAAATCAGTCACTTCAATTTCATCGTAATTCATGTGATGTCCTCTTCGTTTTCGTGAATGGACAACGCACAAGTTCTTAATTCCGCCGTGAATCACTTTTATGTGACGTGATTCGCTTCGATAAATTTCTCCCAGTTTCACCAATATACTCTATCGCAGTTGTTGCATGGTACTCTATACACAACGTTTGGCATTTTATTATATCTGTCTTATCTTTTAGTTTTGTGGAAACAATTTTTTACAGTCTTTAAATTCTTCCTCATGAAACAGATGCGATCGCTTTTAAAAATGTTATCATTCTTTCGAGTCAGACCTGGAATGTTAGGAAGGACCATTATCGATTTTTCTTCATTTGAAAATCTATTTTGTTGTTGTGGTTCAAGAGTTTGGATTGGAGTGTTGTAAATTATTTTGTTCAGTAATTTTGTAGGATAAACCAGTTATTCCTAAGCATTTCCACCAATAATTTAAGATTTTATCCAAAAATGAAGAATGAGACAATTTATGAAGTCTTCCTTGAAATTTTGAATGAGATATAATTTCATTTTAGCTATGGTTGATTTGAATTGAAATGGATATATCTTCCTGAAGAAATGTCCTTGACGTACCAGTCTGTTTTTAAATGACATCCATTCCTAACAATTAATGTGTCTAGAAAGGGTATACATTGATATACAATATCGAAATTGACATTCACTCATGCTTGTTAATGAACCGACATCGTTTTGTTCTTAAGAAAATTCTCAATTTCTGTAAGTTTGCATATAATATGTTTCCTTTTAAAGATCTAACGCCAAATGTTATAGTGCTCCTGATGATGGGACAATTATTATAACTAATTAAGTCTTGAAAGCTCGAGTAAAGTCGAAGAGAATTTGACAACTTTATTGCTGCTATCCCAAAAAATTTCCTGAATATATAGAAAAGTCAGCAAATATCACTTCAAAATATATATATATATATATATATATATATATATATATATATTACCTAAAAAATGTTTGGTTCGCATTTCCGTCAATTTTCAATTTTCACTTTTCAATATATATATATATATATATTCTGTTAACGGTAAGGGTATTTCGACAGCTGGGACAGATGATTAACTCCCTTTCTTCTTATGCCAAGCTTTCGGAAATCTTTATTCCATCATCGGGGCTCCTTCATGGAACATGTACAACAGTAAATAGTAGGATAAAACAATATAAAGCAAAACTTACAGAACTTAGGAGTACAATCCCACTTAGATTAAATCCAATCATTAAATCCAAAAGTTAAAAATAAACAGAGTTTGAACTGCTCCAACACAAAGCTATTCAGTGTCATTCCACCATTATATGTATATCTCAAAGAAACAAACAATAGATCACCACGAACGATCTCGGTTCGTTAAACTGATTCGGTACGAACAATTCCTCGAAACTCTCGATATAAATGACATGCCTCACCAGATGTGAACGAATTATCTACTTTTTAATTATTTAGTTACAAATCAAGGAAACATAAATCGCGTTTATTGTTACGTCAAAGGACTGATCTCATTATTCATCTAAAGGACCAGTATATACTTGCCGAACTGGTAGTTTCAATATATAATCATACATGTTACTCAGTTGTTGTACATCCGTTTTTTATTAATAGGGTTTTCTTGTGCCTTAATATGTAACATCTCTAATAATAGTCTTTTTATATTTCGAACTTTTATCCAATATTTTCACATTTTTAAAATCGATTTCATGTTGTTTATCCTGTGCATGCGCTGACAGTGCACATCTTAAATTTCGTTTCCTAATGTCACTCTTATGTAGTGCCATTCTACTTTTAGCCATTGAGCTGTTTGTCCTACATATGTTTGTTCGCAATTCAAACATGGAATCTGATAAACAATATTTGATTTCAATTCCTTTTAGTTGGATCTTTTAAACTACTATAGAGAGTTGACACCGTTTTCACATTATAAGTCGCAATTTTGATGTCATAATTTCAAATGCATTCCTCAATCGGCCAGTGAGAACAGGAATATTTGGAAGAGAACCAAATTTCATTCCGTCACCCGCACTTGAAACAACTCTATTTTCTATTTCATGTAGATGTGTGTCCGAGAATTATACAATATTTTATTCAAAGAGTCAACGGATACGCGTTCTCCAAAAAATGTTTAACAGTCTCTTAATATTTTCTCATGAAATGTATTATGTGATATCTTTTTATTCTGTTTTTCATTTGATTTACGCAATTTATCTTCACCTGGATTGGATGGTTCGAGAATAAAAAGATATCACATAATACATTTCATGAGAAAAATATTAAGAGACTGTTAAACATTTTTTGGAGAACGCGTATCCGTTGACTCTTTGAATAAAATATTGTATAATTCTCGGGACACATCTACATGAAATAGAAAATAGAGTTGTTTCAAGTGCGGGTGACGGAATGAAATTTGTTCTCTTCCAAATATTCTGTTCTCACTGGCCGATTGAGGAATGCATTTCGAAATTATGACATCAAAATTGCGACTTATAATGTGAAAACGGTGTCAACTCTCTATAGTAGTTTAAAAGATCAACTAAAAAGGAATTGAAATCAAATATTGTTTATCAGATTCCATGTTTGAATTGCGAACAAACATATGTAGGACAAACAGCTCAATGGCTAAAAAGTAGAATGGCACTACATAAGAGTGACATTAGAAACGAAATTTAAGATGTGCACTGTCAGCGCATGCACAGGATAAACAACATGAAATCGATTTTAAAAATGTGAAAATATTGGATAAAAGTTCGAAATATAAAAAAAGACTATTATTAGAGATGTTACATATTAAGGCACAAGAAAACCCTATTAATAAAAAAACGGATGTACAACAACTGAGTAACATGTATGATTATATATTGAAACTACCAGTTCGGCAAGTATATACTGGTCCTTTAGATGAATAATGAGATCAGTCCTTTGACGTAACAATAAACGCGATTTATGTTTCCTTGATTTGTAACTAAATAATTAAAAAAGTAGATAATTCGTTCACATCTGGTGAGGCATGTCATTTATATCGAGAGTTTCGAGGAATTGTTCGTACCGAATCAGTTTAACGAACCGAGATCGTTCGTGGTGATCTATTGTTTGTTTCTTTGAGATATACATATAATGGTGGAATGACACTGAATAGCTTTGTGTTGGAGCAGTTCAAACTCTGTTTATTTTTAACTTTTTGGATTTAATGATTGATTTAATCTAAGTGGGATTGTACTCTAAGTTCTGTAAGTTTTGCTTTATATTGTTTTATCCTACTATTTACTGTTGTACATGTTCCATGAAGGAGCCCTGATGATGGAATAAAGATTTCGAAAGCTTGGCATAAGAAGAAAGGGAGTTAATCATCTGTCCCAGCTGTCGAAATACCTTACCGTTAACAGAACATATTTCTACGACAGTCTAACATCAACAAATTGTATATATATATATATATATTACGATATAGATTTTCACGGAGTGAATTATATGAAATATTCATTTTACGTCAAAGGTGTCACGGATAAAATAGGGAAGATTCTGCGTAAAAAGGACATACTGCCAGTTTTCAAACCGTACAGGACTATACGTAATATCCTAAAAAGCGTTTTGTCTTTTTCGCGGAAGTGTTTGTTGCACTCGGATTATCCAGGAATATGGTTATTTGATCCTGTCATTGCGAAGAACGGGTTCAATTCGAAGTCAAGGCGGGAACAGTACAAATCCAACCCCTCAATTATTTGTAAACGTTTTTAAGAAACTATTTTCCATGGACTACATTTCTCACAGCAACAAAGCGAACTGTTTGGATGATTGTGACAGCTTTTTAAATCAAATCCGATTACATACAGATTCTTTCCATCACTTTCATCCTCACATATACATTCCTCCGTCCCATTCCATATCAACAATTCCTCAAGAAATACGAAATTGCACTGACTTTAGGGAAATGGATCTTACAGACGAAAATGTTTTGACATATATTGCTGGATATTTGTACAAGAAATGTTTAGAACTTCATAACAATTGCGATGTATGTATATTGGAAAGTAAAAAAGTGGAAAATTTGTCACAAACCAATATACTATGTCATTTTAAAGCATATAAAACAAAAGGTAACACCACTTTTGGAAATTTATGCATGCCATCGGAAGAGTTCGTATCTTATGTTAGGGCGATGGAAAACATATTCGAACAAAATTTCGAAAAATGTGCCTTAAAATATAATATTGTAGAATTTCTATCAAAACTATGTCGCTTTGTAGAGTTTGTTCCTCCTTGTAAAAACTTTCCACTTCAATATTGTTCACAATTATTCTGTAGGATGAGAGTGTATTTTGCATTAAAATATGCAAATGCTCGCTTTAAAAGCATCCCCAAAAAGGATAGAAAAATAATTCATTTGTTGAACTTATAAATAAGTAATTTTGAACCATTATGCATGGAGATTCCTGCCGCTACATTTCTAAAATATATATCTTACCTAATTGTCATCAAAAAGTAATTAAAAAAGTGTTGAATGTTATTAAGAATATTTTTATTGTTTTATGGAAGCATTCCAATTGTACATGATCTACATTTTGATGGAAATGTAATATTTGAGCGTACATTATATTTCTTCAAATTATCGCTTCATTTTACTTGAAATAATAAAGTTTTATTAATATCGTATATATTTCACCTTATTTCAGAAAGATATTATTGAATAATCAGAAGGATATAATAAAAGCTATAGAAAATATATATAGAAGAAGACCAAGAGGAAGACCTAAAAATAATTACTTCCAAGATGTAAAGGGGAAGATGGACTGTGCATCGTACCAACAACTAAAGGATGCAGCAAAGGACAGACACACATGGCTATTACGACAAGGCGTTGCCTTTAGAACATGATGATGATAGAAAATTTTGAGCGAAAAACAGCCATCCATCTCACGTAACATTGAATCATATTTTCGTCGTTCTGTTAAAGCCGGTCCTGGCAAAATTTAAGCGAGAATTCGCGCCATAATGCGAACGTGTTTTTGATTGGTGCCAAATCGGCTGTTTATGTCAATCCGTTTCATTTGGTGAACGTGCGCACTAAAAATCCTATACGAATTTTGCGTGGGAGTGACGCTTCTTGTTCAGTATGTATATATTCTTTGGCTTCGAAGCTAACGTTAGAATTCTGTATGACACGGAGTCCCACTGCTGACACCAATGCGCAAGAAACGGGTTGGTATTTCAAAGCGGCAATTTAAACACGTGTCATGATAAATGCAAACAACAAAAGGCTTGATATATTTTTTTCATGTACGGCATTGTTTCTTGTTATCTTTTTGTAACATGAATCTAACTACATATATCCCTACCTAAGATAAAAGTCATTGCTAATGGATACATAAAGTTCATGAGACAAAGAATTCTTTGTATCATGCATAAAGTTCGAACATCGGATATCCAGAAGTAACGAATCGGTACTCAGTAACGATACCAATCTCAAAGTAACGATTCGTTACTTCGAACCTGGTTGAGTATTCGTTACTCAGTAACGAATACATACGGTTTGCTACAGCTCTAGTAATTATACTCCCGCAATGTTAACAGCTCCTATGTCGGAGGAACTACATACTGTTTTAGGTAACTATAGTTGTCATAATCTAATGGTATTTTATTATAATATGTTATAGATGGGGATGGATACAAAATTAATCAATAAAAGGCCACTCCGGACCGACAAATTGAGTGATGCAAAAATTCGTGCCTTGGAAGCAGCCAATACGGAAGCGTCACAAGAACATGCAGCGAAAATGAAAATTTTGCAACTTGAGGAGGAGCAAGAACTTCTGAAAGTTCAGCAGGAAAGAATGAAATTGGAACAGGAGGAGATAAAATTGCAAATTAAGAAAAGAGCTTAACTCATGATAATTAATTTCTACATTAGAATTGAATAAAATATTTTCTCCCTATTTTTGTTTTTTATATTCGTGCAAAATGGCTCATTATAATATCATTCCGAGTTATTTGATATTCATTCACATTTCTCTGCTCTTCTATTTGGTTCATGTCCCAAGTTCCACCTGACCAAGAGATACTTTCGTATTGACGTGGCATTTCTTCTCCAGCTCTTTGTGCTATATTATGTAACATAGCAGTGGCACTAATGACTGGGAATGTATGTTCTACAGTCATACCCAAACCAATTGCCATACAAGGAAAGTGACTCTTCCATACACCAAAAAGATGTTCTATGGTGTTTCTTGTTCGTATTAATGATTCATTGTATAGATTTTGGGCACGTGTATCACAGTTAACTAGAGGGGTCATGAAATAATTTGTGCATTTGTAACCCCCATCCCCTATTAACACCGCATCACCATATTTTTTTGCTTCAAACAGGGCTCTCCTCCGGCTATTTTTGAAAATGTGTGAATCATGTGAGCTTCCTGGCCATCTAGCAACAATGTCAATAAATTCCAAGTTTGCACTACATATAGCCTGCACATTTAAAGGAAAATATCCTTTTCCATTTTCTCCACCTATCAATTAAAATAATATTTACGAAAATTTATATCTACATATAATACACAAGCTTCGATATTATTACTCTTTTTACAAAAATTCCAGTTGACGAAGCTTTAAACATTGTTTGTATGAATCATAACTTTTCGGCAGATTTGATTGAATTAGCAGAATTATGTTTAAAAAATACCTACTTCGTTTTCAGAAACGAGAAATTTCGACAAATTAGAGGGGCTCCAATGGGGTCACCTTTATCGCCTGCCATTGCTAACCTTTTCTTGGCAGATCTTGAAGATAAGAGCATTGAAAGTAGCCCATTAAAACCGAAAATTTGGCTAAGATACGTTGACGATATTTTCATTATCTGGGAACATGGTGAATTAGAATTGATTAAATTTTTAGATCACCTCAATAATATGAGTGCATCGATAAAGTATACTTTAGAGAAAGAAATTGATGGACAACTACCCTTTCTAGACCTACATCTCTACAAGAAACCAAGTGGCGAAATTGGTCATAAGATATATCGTAAAAAAACTCATACGAACAGGTACATCAATGCAAACTCCCGTCACCATCCATCTCAACTGAATGAAACTTTAAAGACTCTTATAGATAGATCAAAAAAACTAACGGATCAACAGAACATTGATGAAGAACTTGACAACTTAGAAAACATTTTTGTGCAAAATGGATATAGCCAAAAACAAATAAAACGTGCTTTTATACAACAAAATAAAAATTCAAAAATCAACCACGTGAATAAAAAGAAGGTATTGTTACTTTACGTCAAAGGTGTCACGGATAAAATAGGGAAAGGTCTGCGTAAAAAGGACATACTGCCAGTTTTCAAACCGTACAGGACTATACGTAATATCCTAAAAAGTCCGAAAGATATTATTCCCTTGGAAAACCAAGGTGTGTACTCCATTCCATGTGGTAATTGCAGAAAGATGTATGTTGGTCAAACCAATCGTAAGATTTCAGTTCGTATAGCAGAACATAAGAACTCTGTAAGGAATAAACAAACATCATCTGCAATTTATAAACATGTACGAGAAACCGGACACAACATAAACTGGAGAAGTTCACGACAACTTGCAAATGTAGAACATCTTGACCAACGTTTAGTTCGAGAGGCCATAGAGATTAATATAAAACCAAATTTTAATGGACGTGACGACGCATTAAATCTTTCGCAAATATGGAAAGTAACACTTCAAGAACTTAAGTGCCGTAGGGAACAAACATCGAGAAATTCCTTGAATGAAGACACCAATGAACATCCGGAATCAGAACAAACGAGCTCTTGAAGAATGTTTAACGATCTTGGTCACTCGTTTTTTATATATACTTTATTTCAATCTAAGTATGCTTTGTATGTCAAATGTTTTGATTGTCAGTCTTTTCTGGCTTGAGAAGGGTAAATGTTAGTTTACCGAAACGTTGCCTAAATAAAATATCAAAAAAACAATTCACACGGATTTAAACCCGAAAAATGAATATTTCATATATATATATATATATATATATAATTGAACAAAAGAGATGATGCCCATTATCTGTCTGCTACATGGAAGTCGATAATAAAAAAACGCACAACCACGCAAAACCAACCAAGTGACGCGAATGCCCCCCAAGACATACACATGCAACAAAGTACAGAAATCATTTCGACACAGCAATTAGATCAGTCCATACAAGAACATACCCATCGTTACAATCTTCGAAGTAGGCATTAAATAACTGTAACCATGGAAATCTCGATCAGTTTCCGTCAACGAACGAAAACTTCAAGACGACCTGAGGATGTTGAGTGCGATCTCGACGAAACGTAGCCACGTATCTTTTCCTTTTCAGCGTACCAACTTACAAGAACGGACGTATACCCGGTTTACCAATGAATCATCACATTATCCCGTCCGTGAAAATATTTATCAAAATATATATATATAATCGGAATCTCGAAAACGGCTGCACCGATTTTCATGAAATTTGGTATACAGGGGGATTTGGGGACGATAAATCGATCTAGCTAGGTTTCATTTTTAGAAAACATCGTTATAACCGTGTTTTCGGGCATGAAAAATTTAATACGACTATGACATCTATTGCCGAATAGTAATACTATTATGAAAACCTACCGACACAGCAATACTAAAGCTACTACAGATGGCGTTGATATGCTTTGGTTTGAGGTTAGACCAAGAAAATAAATTATGTAAAAAATAATGTCAAATTGAAAATATGTGTCATTTTAAAATGGAAAATCTTCATGAAAATAGTCAGGTTTCCGCTCGTCCCTCACGTGCTGCTAAAGTAAGGTGTTTGCAAAACTTAACTAACATTATACAGGCAGAAAGGTCTTATGATTTAGAAGTTTCACGAGAACGTGCAGCACAACGTGTGGCCGCTGAGAATGTGGAACAACGACGACGACGTTTGGAAGATTTGCGACAGCGTGCGTCACAACGTGTGGCCACAGAAAATGAGGAACAACGACAGCGACGTTTGCAAGATTCGCGGCAGCGTGCGTCACAACGTGTGGCCGCTGAAAGTGATGAGCAACGAGAACAACGTCTAAAATATTTGCGGCAGCGTGCATCACAACGCGTGGCCGCTGAAAATTACGGACAGCGAGAATACCGATTAGAAGAACAAAGGCGTCGAGACGAAAGACGTCGTAGGGCATTAGAACTTAATAATTATTTACCAACATATAAATGTGCCGCTACTGCAGCTGTGCAATATCACGCCTTAGGAGCATTTAATATTTTGTGTATCCATTGTGGTGCATTGCATTTCGCTGAGGAACGCGTTTCTAATCGTATAAATAGAAATTCTTTTGGTGACTGTTGTTTGCATGGGCGAATTTTAATGGAGCAACCAAAATTTTCAAATGAATTAATACGTCTCTTTTTAAAGCGTCACCCACTTTCGAAAGAATTTCATAAAAAAATAAGAAACATAAACGCATCTTTTGCTCTAGCATCCTTTAATGTAGAAGATGACAGAACAATAAATAGCCATGTCATTTACAGTTTTATCATTTGCGGACAGATTTATCATAAAATGAATATGACAGCTCACCCGACGCAGAATGATGTTGGTGTCTTTGAGCGGCCACAGTACGGGCAACTATACTTTTTAGATCCTGATGAAGCCGTTAATGAAAGAGTTAATCATCCACTTAACTCTGGAATTACTACCTCAATCATGAAGTTATTGAAGGTCATCATTCGAGCGCAAAATCATTATGTACAGGGATATATAATGATGCGAGAAGTAGAGGACGAAATGAATCAGTTAACTACTGCACAAGGGTTACCCCCAGCATACGTTAAGCTTTTATTTAGACTTCCAGATCAAGCTGATCACAGAAGGTTTAATATACCGGCGTGTAATGAGGTTTGTGCAGTTTTCACACTAAATGCTGATCAAAGCTTTCCAGAAAATGAAATGATTGTTCACCAGCGCAATAAAAACATTGTTTTTTTAAAGAATATTGATAAGCGAGTCGAGCCATTTACTTACCCATTATTTTACCCAGCCGGCACGGATGGTTTTAGCCCAGATTTGCAGTTACAAACGCCTTATACCAGCCGCAATCATTTAACTCGGCTTGAACTGGCACAATACAGACTTTCATTTCGACCACAGTTTGTAAAGTTTTTAACAGATTCTCCATCAACATTTCATCAACCCGATGTACGGGAACTTCTATTTAATGCACTGCATTTTGGAGACCGATTATTTCAACAATATGTAGTGGATACTTACATTCGTGTAGAACGTGACCGCATTCAATGGATAAAATATAACCAAAATAAGATTCTAGCTGAACAGTATATGGGAGTAACCAGTTTCATTAATCAACTTGCCGAAAAAAAAAACGCCACAGTTGGTGAAAAGATTATTTTACCTTCCTCTTTTCCTGGTTCAACAAGGTATTACACGGAAAATTTTGAAGATGCAATGGCTATTGTTCGACGGCTTGGGTCACCTGATTTCTTTATCACTATGACATCGAATCCTAACTGGCCAGAAATAAAACAGGCATTGCAAATAAATTTAGAAGATGGAACAGTCTTGCAACAGCTTCCACAGGATCGTCCTGATATCGTGGCTCGAGCTGCTAAGTTAAAATTTAACCAAATAATAGAAGATTTAGATAAAAAACAAGTCTTTGGCAAGATATCGGCTTTTGTGTACACTATAGAATTTCAGAAACGAGGATTACCACACATGCATTTGCTTATAATTATGATATCTGATGACAAGATTCATCAACCGGAAGAGCTAGATGACTTGATTTCATCCGAAATACCCGGAAATGATGACTTAGAGTTAAGAGAATTAGTACTCAAATGGATGATTCACAACCCATGTGGCGATTTGAATACCAATGCAACGTGTATGGTACATAAAAACGGAAGAACAAAATGTAGATTCGATTTTCCAAAATCGTATCAGGAAGTTACAACTTTGGTAGATGATGGTAAACCAAATTATCGACGACGCTACAATCCGCAGTTGGACCCTCATAGTCCCCAACTTTCACACGAACATGCAGTTTATCGCAAAGACATGAACGGTCGTCGTATAACACGAGATAATCGGCATGTAGCCCCCTACAACGCATATTTATTGAAAAAATATAATTGTCATATCAACGTTGAGTACGTAGGGAGTATTTTGGCCGTGAAATATCTTTATAAATACATTTATAAAGGACACGACTGCGCATCGATCAAAGTTGTAGAAGAACAAAGGACGCTGATTTATAATGAAGCAAATACATACATTGAAGGACGTTGTGTCACGCCACCAGAAGCATGCTGGCGATTATTTGCTTTTGAGATTCAAAAAAAAAGTCATAGTGTCCAACGACTGGATATCCACTTACCAGGACAATATCGGATTGGAAACTTAGATCAAATTCATGAAGATTTAGCTGACATTGGCCAAAGAGGGTCTACTCTGGAGGCTTATTTTAAGCACAATGCAGATATTAAAAGACATAATCAGTCAAGCGATGTCTCACGTCAATATCATTTTTATTGGCAGATGCCTGAAAACTTTAAATGGATTGGAAGGTCTAGCAAATGGGAGCCAAGAGTTCGCTGTTTGCGAGTCATTGGTAGAATTCACAATGTGAATTTCGTTTCTCAACCGGAACTTTACCACTTGCGATTATTACTATTTCATGTAAAAGAAGCAACAAGTTTTGAAGACCTTCGAACCGTAACAGACTTCCAATATCAGACGTATAAACAAGCTTGCTTAGCCCGAGGCTTGACTTATGATGATCAACAATGGATAGAAGGATTACGAGAATCTGCATTATCTAAAATGCCCGTAGCAATGAGAAGTCTGTTTGTTCAAATTTTAATTTACGGATCTCCTGAAAATCCAAAGCGTCTGTGGGAAACATTTAAAGAAAATTTGTCAGAAGATTTAATATATGCAGCCCGGCAAAATGGACAGTCTATAGAAAATGCAATTAATCGCGACTACAGAATTATCGCAAAAAAATTAAACACTGAAGCAACAGAAGGTCGCAATTTTCAATACTGGGTACGAACTTTTGGCTTTGAGGACATTAATTACGATCTTGAAGATAATCAAGAAAATTCGAACACGGATGAATCAGCAGTATTAGGAGAGCAAATGTACCAGTTACTAAAAGGTAAACAAATTGAAATCGTTAATTCCATTCTTCAATCTGTTAATAGTACAGTTTCTGAAACGAAATGCTTCTTCATTGATGGTCCAGGGGGTACTGGGAAGACATTCATATATAAAACTTTATACTACATGCTGACTGGAAAACGATACAAAGTAAAATATATGGCTTTTACCGGAATTGCTTCCATATTGTTGCCTAATGGACGTACTTCTCATAAAACTTTTGGACTAAAAGTACCACTGACACCAGATTCAGTTTCAAGTATTACACCTAACTCTTCTAAAGCGAGACAATTAGCAGAAATAGATATTTTTCTTATGGATGAGGCTCCGATGCTTCCTAAATATGGTTTGCAGAACATTGATCAACTTTTGCGATCTATTGGCAATTCGGATCTCTCTTTCGGTGGCAAAGTAATAGTACTAGGAGGAGATTTTCGCCAATGTCTACCCGTGCAGCCGCGTGCTAATAAAACTGAGTTATTAGATCTTTCTATTAAGCGATGCTCCTTATGGTCCGTTTTCAAGACTTTCAAACTACATAGAAGAAAATATGCGTGTTGATATAGAGCAACGACAATTTGCTGATTATTTACTAAAATTAGGCAACGGCGAACTGACCCCAAATACTATGGAAGAAATTCAGTTGCCACAGAATATTATTTCAAACAACAATCTTATTGATGAAGTATTTGGTAATTGCTTAGCTAATGGAAATTATGAGAGTATGAAAGACAGAGCAATACTCGCGCCACTTAACAAAGATGTTGAAAAAATTAATGATGATATAGTTGCCAAACTTCCCGGAGAGTACAAAATATACAATAGCCATGACTCAATTAAAGATCAACCTGAAGGAGCAGTCGAATTTACAACAGAATTTCTCAATAGTGTCAACATTTCAGACTTGCCCCCACACGAACTAAAATTGAAAAAAAATGCGTTAATAATGTTGTTGCGTAATTTGGACTTATCAGAAGGGCTATGCAATGGTGTAAGACTCATTGTAACAAGTTTGTGCAATCACATAATAAAGGCAAAAATTGTTACTGGTGAACAATCCGGCAAAGAAGTACATATACCAAGGATAACCCTCGACTCATCAAAAGGACAACTAGGATGCACTATGCAGCGTCACCAATTTCCCGTTAGATCTGCATTTGCCATGACTGTCCACAAATCCCAAGGGCAAACATTCGAATCTGTTGGGGTTGACTTAAAATCCAGTCCGGTCTTCATGCATGGCATGTTATATGTAGCATTTTCTAGAGTTAAGCGACCAACTACGTTAAAAGTCCTTCTTCCAAATGAAAATCGTCAACATACGCGTAATATAGTATGGAAGGAAGTATTAGGTTAAGACCCGATATCATTTAATTAAAATAAAATTGTGATGATAAGGTACCTACTTACGTTATTTTGATAAACTGTAAAAAAGTAAGTACTTATTTCTAATAAATGAAATTGCACTCGTGATTTATTTTACTTAATTAACCGTTCATATTTTTTGTTGCTATGTCGGTAATTTTTACACACTGTATAAAATTCCAAAAAACAAGGTTTACAAAAAAAAATAACCGAGCGAAGCTCGGTCACCCAGGTACTGGTATTTAACAGACGAAGTAGCTGCCTTATCACTATTTGACGATGATGTAAACCAAAATGATAAGGTAAAAATCATTGATAATTTAAACAAAGAGCACCCATCAACTCACGAAAAACGTTACATACCATCGAAAGAAGAACTTTGTGGTTCTTTGTATGGTGAGTTTCATAAGTAACTAAAGCAATTGTTTCTTTTACTTCTTATTTATAGCATATTCGTTAATTATATTTCTTTTTTATTTCAGACAAAAACATCTACGACTTCGTGTCAGTTAAAAGTAGAGCGTTGTTTACCCGACTTCAAATTGATGACACTTTTCTGAATGAAAAACTTTCTTCGTGGCCAAATAACGCTTCGTTTCAAGATGCGATGAAGAAAGTTTCAATGTTAAAAGCAGTTAATGATACAGCGCAAAGAGCGGTTAAAATGATGCAAGAGTTTCACGGTTTGATAACGGTTGAAGAAGAACAAAAGCAATTTTTATTACGCTGTGTACAAGAGCATCGGAAGATTTATCCAAATTGTAAAAAACAAACTCTGAAAAGAAAATTCATAGAATAATTTTTATGTACTATATTAAATAGTTACTCCTTCTGATTTTCATTTTATCCTTATCATTTATTTTTATTTTGTTCATAAAACAAACTCCAACAGTTGAAAATCTTTTATATAAACCCCTTGTGAACATTCAAATTTCATGTTTGGCATCAAGTCGGCACGGCTTGTCATAATTCAATGACAATAATATTTATTACTTGAGGTGATAAAGCTATTTAGAAAAACAATAGAGGGTATGCGATATCATTTTCGAAGAAAAAAATTGTGCCTTACGTTTTGGGACACCCTAACCTCCATGCCAATTCGAAAGTCCAGTAATGATTTGGTCGGGTGTAATTCGAATGACATCGAAAACGCGCTTCCGTTGCTACCCAGGGAGCAGAGTGAAACGGGACCGTCTAGACGGCGTACCTGTTACGATAACGTTATCGCAAGTTCAGAAATGAATACGATACCCGGCATGAAATCGAATCAGATGAAAACAACGTCCCAACAAGCAACGACCACAATGCCAACGGTTGACATTCAATCTAGCTTGGCGATGCTGATGAACGCGATGACGTGTTTACTTCAAAAGGACAATGCCACTAGCAACGTACCGAGGGACGGATTCCACGTCATGCCGGACTTATCCCGAAGCATCCCTAATTTTGATGGCGAATCGGGACCGTTGGAAGCACAGTCTTGGCTTAGGCAGGTTGAGAGCACCGCTCATGTGCACCAATGGCCAAATTATGTTTCTCAAAAACCGAAATTGATTTTTAAAAACGAATTTATTTATTTCAAATACAAATGCACGTCTAACTACTACGAAAGCGAGTACAATAATCCCCGATAAAAAGTTAACGCGGAATAATATAGCCTCTGCTGCTGAATCGCCGATCCGTTTCCGTTGATGGATTAAACGCGGTCAGCAGTATTGGTTCCTATTACATAATGTACAGGCTGTTCCATAACTCCTCCCTCCTTAGAGAAATGTTGGGGGCTGAAGAATGCTACAGCTTCTGGATTTCTTCTCCGTTCCTCGGTATCGGGGGGATGAGATGACGTCTGGTTATTCCTTTTCTTAATTTGGTTAATTATTCTTGAACTGGTTGCGAATATCAACAGTAGAATAGCAAGTACGTAAGGGGGTAAGACCCATAATTTGGTATTATGTCCAGATTTGTTGGACGTCAACAGGGGTTGAAGAAAAGATTGTTTTTTTCGTGAATTTTGTCCAAGGGTGCGTTATGAATGTTGAGTTTTGGAATAGTGGATGTGTCCACACTAAAGTTGATCACAATTTCTGGTAAATACATAGGTTCGCCCGGAACGATAATTTTTTCATTGATAAATGTTGAGTTTTCCGTCTGAAAGGCACAGCCCGATCGTAATTGGATGAGATAAGTGCCCTTAAGAGTGGTGAAGTCTTTTCTTGAACATTCTGTTTGAATTTTCGTACTTTCGGCGGCTAAGACTAAGTACCGCGATGAATCGATCTGTTGGATGACGTTACTGTCCAGGTGGATTGGAACTTGGTCGCAATTTTCTGGTGTGGTTTGAAGTAGGCGAAAGATGCAGTCTTCATGTATAGTTCCGGATAATAGATTGTTCTCATGACAATAGTAGAAAGGTCCAATATCCGTGCATGGTGTTGATGAATATTGATATGCATTTCCATTCATAGTCAGATAGGTGTTTTTTGGAATGATCGTAGTGAAATTCACATTCGGAATTGAATATAGATGGAAATGAGAGAATGTTTCAGGATGGATGATTGGAAAATGAAGGACGAAAACAATTCGGTCCTTAGAGTAATATGAACTTATCTCCAAAACATCATATTATTTACGTATTTCAATGGAATCCGACGCAAACAAAAGACAACTTTCATCGTTGTATTTCAAGATACTCTGAATGATATTCTTCAGTTCTGATGGTTTAATTACACTATTATGAACAATATTGAGTCGAGCGAAAGTGATAGCGTTTTCAATGTTATCCAAAAGATGTAGAATTATACTTAACGTGATATTTATTTGATTTAACCTATTTCTGATTTGCAAATAGTCGTCGAATTCGAATATAACTTGGTTCATTTCTGAAATGATTTTATTAACATTTTTCTCGATGATTTCTTGGTTATGAGAGATCAAGGCAACGGTATCGTTGAAAGTTTCGATGATCTCGGTAGATAGAGAAATTTCGGAATTTAATTTTGTTACGATCTCTTTTTGAGTGGATTCTAGTTCAAAAATAGCTTCATCATAGTAAATAGCATCGTTCGCATCGAGATTTCCAGTTATGCTCTTGACTATGGATCCTAGTCCGTTTATAAGGCCACGTTTCTTACGATAATTAGGTGACAGGGATTCGAATTTTTCTTTTGCTGCTTTAAGCTGATACATAAGAGCATTTTCAAAGTTTTGTAATTCGTGGAAATACGGATAGTTGAAATCTTTTTGAAGAGTTGTTTTGATATTTTCGTATTGATTTTCTATAATTTCAATTTCTCTGCGAATAGAAGATAGATTGAGATAATGGATAAAAGTGTGGGTTCTGGATTTGATCTTAGCTGGGCCGAGGTTAATAGGGAATATTCCTGGATTCTTTTCAAGGTTCATTATTTTTATTTCGTTGGTTGTCGTCGTCGTCATTAGAGAGTACCTGTGAAGATTCAATTCTTTTAGTTTTTGGTCGCCGAATATTTCTCTTATGAAAAGTTTTATTGGGGGTTTGAATTTTGATATTCCGGCCGAGAACGACTCGTTCTTTCGCGAATTTCGGTGTTAGCTGATTTCGATTATTAGGTTTTATTTTCCTATAAATGTCCGTGTTGGGTTTATATGTTAAAGGATCTTTTCTATTTTCGTTGGTTTTTTGGATAGTGCGTTCTTTTCTAGTTGTTAAATCTTCGTTCAATTTTTTATAAATTTCTTTCGTGATATCTTTTGTGTTTTCTATTAACGATATCTATAGGTTTTTGTTTGGTAGCTGAATGGACTGAATTATTATATCCTAAAATTGCATAAGGCATTTGATTAATAGTATCCAATTTTTCTTTTTGTTTCATTCTGATTATTCTAAGGTGTTCGAGTAGTGTGGAGTGAAACCTTTCGATAGGACCGTTCGATTCTGGATTGTTGACCGTTACATAGTGCGGTTTAATGTAATGTAATTTTAGAAATTCTGATACGACTCCATTCTTGAGTTCGGTACCATTGTCCATTATGATAGTAGAAGGATAGCCATGATGTGTCATGAAGTTGAGTAAAGCTCTTGTAACTTCAATGCCGGATAGCGAGGCTAAATGGTATGCTTGAGCGTACTTTGAAAATGTATCTACAAGCGTTAAAAATTTTTCACCTTGAACTTGAAACGTGTCAATATGAATTATTTCAAACGGTTTTATTGATGTGGGTGTTAACGATAGCTTTTGATTTGGTGGAGTCCGATCGTATTTATTCGTTTGACAAATTTCGCAATAGTTTATGAAATCAGTTATATTCTTTTTCATTCCCGGCCAGTAAAAAGATCTGATACGGTTTTCTGTTTCGATTATTCCCCGGTGGTTGGTTTTTCCTTCGTGATAGCATTGGATTATTTCTAATTGTCTATCTCTTTCAGTGACATCTTTTAATATATTGTTGCATTTCACTAATTTGTAGGAGGTGTTTTTAAACGTTTTTCTGAAAAATTCGCAAATTTGGGGAATGTAATTATCATCTTTCACATGAATAGCATGGATATATTTGGGGTCAATATAGGTTTTGAACAATTGAATAATTTCATTTTCTAGATTGTCACGAGGTGTCTGAGCATAAATGCGTTTTTTGGTAGGAAATATTTGCTCTATTTTTGGTTTGGCAGGTGAATGGTGAACGAAGTCTAAAATTAATTGATGGTCGTGAACATTTAAACATTTTTCTGATATTGGCAAACTAAGAATTGGTTCTTCGAGGCTGGTATGGACAGTTGCGTTGCTTGAATTGGGATTGTTATCAAGAATGGGATACAAATCGGATGGTCCCGGAACGTTTTCTTCTTCCAATGTAATTAAATCATCTAATGTTGGAAATTCACTCGCATTTCCAATTAGAGAAAAATTTTCAGAGTCACCTGGCTCTTCTGGCGTTATCGAAGTTTCTTTATTGTGAATTTCAATCCTTGATAAAGCGTCCGCGTTTGTATTATTTGTACCTTTTTTTTAAATGGCCTCGTATTCAAATTCTTCAAGTTTTAATCGCCAACGAACTAATCTCGAATTCGGTTCTTTCAGAGACATTAACCACTGAAGGGGTTTATGATCTGTAATAATTTTGAATTTTCTCCCAAATAAATAAGGTCGAAAATATCTCGTTGCCCAGATTATTGCCAAAAGTTCTTTTTCGATAGTGCTATAATATTGCTCACTACTGTTTAATGTTCTCGAAGCATAAGAGACAGGTTTATCACTTCCTATAGATCCTTGCGATAAAATTGCTCCGATGGCAAAGTTACTAGCATCTGTAGTTAAATTGAATACTTTCGTAAAATCTGGATATTGTAAGATGGGTTCGTTAGTCAATAATTCCTTGCAATGTTCAAAGCATCTGACAAAAGTAGTTGAATGTTCTATTTTTGCTCCCTTTTTCAGACATGAAGTTAATGGTTTTGTGATTTTGGCAAAATCTTTTATGAATTTACGATAGTATCCTAAAAGTCCGAGAAACGCTCTAATCTCTTTTTGGGTTTTAGGGATAGGATATTTTTGTATAGCTTCAATTTTGTCTGGATTTGGTTTAACACCGTCAGGGGTTACAACATGTCCAAGATATGCTA
Source organism: Novius pumilus (assembly GCA_020654155.1). Classification (NCBI taxonomy): domain Eukaryota; kingdom Metazoa; phylum Arthropoda; class Insecta; order Coleoptera; family Coccinellidae; genus Novius; species Novius pumilus. Next base: position 85,629 of record JAIFOV010000503.1, read on the forward strand.
CCTCTTTTTTTAAAAATTCTGATTTATCAAGTTGAATTTTGAAGTTAGTTTCGCGTAATCTTTTAAATACTTTTTCCAAATTGAGTATATGTTCCTGAAGAGATGTGGAATATACTATTATATCGTCGAGATAAACGAGACAAATTTCGTTTTGAAGTCCGCGAAGGATGTTATCCATAACTCTTTGGAATGTCGCTGGTCCATTTTTTAAGCCAAAGGGCATCCTAAGATATTCGTAATGTCCGTTTTCTACGTTAAATGCTGTTTTCGGGATATCTTCGGGTTCCATCTCGATTTGGTGGAAACCACTAGCAAGATTATTTTTTGTTCCAGCAACGAGTTTATTTGTGTTTGAACTTCATTTTTATGAATGAAAGGGTATCTGTAGGATCTAGTGTGGATGGGGATTTCGTCTTGGGTTTTAATTTTGTGTTTTATTTGGTTTGTGAAAGTGAGTGGTTGATTTTCGGTGTGGAATATATCTGAATACTTTTTGCATAGTCGAACAATATGATACTTCTCTTCTTCGTTCAAATGTGAGGTTCTGATTAAATTTTCAATGGGTAAATTTTGTTTTTGCTGATTATTTTGTGTCTCTATGTGGTATAGTTCGTAGTTTTCTGCAATAAAGGGGATACTTTTTAAGGTTTCAGTCAAAGGAATTTCCTGAGAATTTTCGGTGGGATTCTGAATTTCAACTAATGCGTATCCATTTTTAACAACTGCTAATGATTCGGGAATTTCACAGTTCTTGATTTTTTGGTGCGGTATCAATGCTTGACCTGTATTTAGGTTAACTGGTAAGTTCATGAAAATGCTTGTATCCGCTTCAATTTCGTTCCGAAGTAGTTTATTGTTTGAAGGTTGGTAATCAATTTTTAGTGCACATTTAGGGGTGTATAATTTTGAATTTGAAGAATCTAATTTAGCATTTAAGAGTTTCAAATTATCCAATCCAATCAGACCATCGAAAATGGGATGAAAATTGAATAAATAAAATTTAAAATTTCCGTTTTCGTTAAATTCTGGAAATATTGGAATTTCCGCTGCATATTCGTGAGAGGAAGTTTGCAGTACGGTTGAAACAATAAAAGGTTCGTAAAACTGCGAATTTGGAAAAAATTTAGAAATAATTTCTGGTTTCAAGAATGATTTTGTAGAGCCTGTATCTATTAAAAGTTTCAAGGGCGGTTCGAAGATTTTAATGTAAGGAAGTTCTTTTTTTGTCCGATAAATTGATTTCGATCAAGTTGTTGGTTCTGAAATCTGATCTTCCCGAAAATTTTGTTCTTCTTAGATATTGATTGATTCTGCGTTATTTCCGGTTGAATAGTGTTCGTCGTAATCGTTTTCTACACAATTTTCGTCGGAATTATCAAAGTGTTCTGTATTGAACAGTTCCTCGAATACGAAATTGGGTTTCTGACCGTTATTCGTAAAATAATTAGTAGGTTTTCGATTTTGGGTGTTCGTATTTCGCGTTGATATGCTCATTGGGGTAGGTTGGTATTGTGGTGGTTTTGAGCTTTTACCAAAAACTTGCGAGTTTGTTGGGTAATGTTGAAAAGGTGGATTTGGATTTTTTACAAAATTGAATTTGTTCTGAAAATGTTGAGGTTGTTGGTTAGCTGAAAAAGGCATTTTTTGAAATGATTGCGTTTGTTGATTATGATAAAAAAGCGGTTTTTGGAAACTTCTCGGTTGTGGATTTTGACTTGGCAAACGCGAAATTTTGGATGTAGATTGGTTGTTTTGATTGTTTGTTGGTACGAGTTTTTGATAATACCGTATATTGTCTTCTTCGGTTATAAACTGCATGGCTTGCATGAGTGACGCGGGTCTCATAGCTCTTGTAATAGGACCTAAAGGATCCCTTAATCCGGCAAGGAAAGTTTTCAATGCTTGTTTATTGAAAAATTCCCTTTTAGTTCTACGTTCAGTTTCCGCACAATGCAAATCGATATAATTACAAATTGTATTCAACAAGTTCATAATTTTTTCGTGGAATTGTTGCGGTGATTCGTTCATTTTTTGTCTTAAATTTGGACGCTGTTAAGCATTCGTGTGTTAACCCACAAAAAATCGGGTATTGAGTTATGAATGCAGTCTTATTCTTTAAATCATAAGGTTTACGATGGTGCAATCCATTTCACTTACAAACATTCGCAGATTTTTCTAGAGTAAAAAAAATGTTATTGCTTATTTCTAAATGAAGTTTTGTATTTAGCATTTATGCCGTAAGTGCCTTGCATTATTATTGCCAAAATGTAATGACATTACAACAAAAAGCAATAATGTGTTATACTGCGGTTAACATAAAAATGCGTATATCGGAACGTGGGTTAGAACATAAATGCAATATTGGGCGAGTGCGGGTAGCTGCGACGGTGACGGGGCGGTAAGGATTGAGCCGGCTTGTTGACCATACTGACACGTAAGTTTTTATTCAATTTTGACTTAAATACAATTAGATGTGTTTAGTAATTCATTAAATTCTTATTATAATGACGAAAAGAGGAGTGGGAAGTAAAGTTTAGATCAGTTCAGCCCTAAATTCAATGAAAAACAGCATCGTCTAACCTAACCTCAAAATACGTTAATTTCTAAAAGTTTATGTTTTATAAAGGTAGTAGGTAATTTCAATTCGCAAGTACTTGGATGTTTTCATTTATCTATTTTATTCGGCTGCGGTAAAGATAAAAAGGAGGGTTACAATTTTAGAAGTGTATGTTTGTTTGCACATATGATTTTACTTGGTGGACTGCAAAGTCAGAGGTTGTGGGTACTAGCTGCGCCCCGCGGTTTTACCCGCGTTGAACTGCTTCTCTGCTCCCGTGGGATACGACACACGTAGCGTGATGTTTTATAGCCTATATGTTAATCCAGCTTATAAATTATCCCCGTGCAAAATTTCCACCAATTTATTTTTTATTTCAGCATGGAACCGCAAACTAACAAAGATGTTTTAACACAAGACAAAAGTACGGCAGCTATAAACGGTTATGGTCAATATGATGAAGAATCCCAGTCATTATTACCTAGCATTTGCATTACTGAAACCATATTAAATGAAAGCATCCCTGTATTATTTACAACGGATGATAGATGCAGTAACATATTTTCCGCTAACATTGATGTTGTTAGTAACGATATTGATGAAACGTTTTGTGAATCAGATCCCCAGATTACAATACCTGGATCTCAGCAAAATATGTGCGTGCAAAATAATATTGTTGTTGAATACGTTGATCAAATGCTACCTTTATTTGAAAATGTACCTGCAAATGTTTTATTAGAAGATAATGACTGTATTCCAGTTTTAGAAACGTCTACGGATTTGTCTAAAAGTGGTTCTCAATCGAACAAGAAAGGGAGAAAGAGAAAGGGCAGGAAAAGAAAGCATGAGAGTCAGAACAGAGCAATAAAAAAGCAAAAAGTTAACACAAATCAAGATTATATTAACACCAAAGGAATAAAGATTAAAAGCAAAACTTTTTGTGGCAGTAATTTTATATGTAACTGTCCCCTAAAATGTACGGAAAAAGTAGAAGTAGACAAAAGGAAGCGTGAATTTGAAAATTACTGGAAATGCGGTAACTTCGCTGCTCGATGTGCCATTCTCCAAAAAAATGTAGCTGAGCAAAAAGTAAATAGAAGTTACATTCAAGGACGAAGCTCAAGACGTGAGTTTACAAGAAAATATTATATTACTGGTGTACTAGTTTGTAAGAGAACATTCTTGAATACTTAGTCAATCACGGGTCGATATTGCATTAAAGAAAAAAGAAAAGCAAGAAATAACAGATAATAGAGGAAGCAGCGGTGGAAAAAATAAAACGTCAACAGAAAAGACAGAAGAAGTAATAAGATTTATAAAGAAATTTCCGAAGTATAAATCGCACTATTGTCGATCACAGTCAGATATCAAATATTTAGCTCCTAACTGCAACCTACAAAAAATATATGACTTGTACACTGAAGAGCATTTAAATCCGGTAAAATTAAGTATATTCAAGAATATATTTTACGGACATTTTAACTTGCGTTTCAAAAAGCCTCATAAAGACACTTGCATGAAATGTGACATATTCCAATCAAATAAGCAGGGAGCTACTGGAAATCAAATAGAAGCCATAGAGAAAGAACATCAGAAGCATTTGGATCACGCAGCTTCTTTAAGGAAACAAATGAGGGAAGATTTACAGCAAGCAAAGACAGGTATTGAAACTGAAACTATTACGTTTGATCTGCAAAAAACGCACAACTTACCCTGCTTACCAACTGGTGTTTTATACTATAAACGGCAGTTAAATTTTTACAATCTAGGCATCCATTCTGGCAGCACAGGTAAAGCTTTTTTTCATACATGTTTGGAACATGAAGCGGGACGCGGTACTCAAGAAGTAGGCTCTTGTATTAACAAATTTATTTTAGAGGAGTTAAAACCTACAGCTACGCATTTAATTTTATGGGCTGACTCTTGCGGTGGTCAAAATCGGAGTATTAAACTAATAGTAATGTTGCTTCATATACTGCTAAATCATGACAAATTGATTAAAATAACCATCAGATTTCTACAATCAGGTCATACATTTCTGCCCAACGATTCTGAGTTTGGTGACGTAGAGTGTCGTCTAAAAACGAACTTCAGGCTGTATACTGATCTGGACTACATTAAAGTTATGGTAGAGTGTCGGAGAAAAAACAAATTTACGGTAAAAAAAATGAATAAAAGTCAATTCAGGTCTGTAGGACCTTTGTTAAAAGCTATCACTAACCGGAAAATAGATTTAGATAAGAATAAAATTTCTTGGCTTAAAACTTTTGAAATTGTACTTAAAAAAGATACTCCTTCCATAATGTATATAAAATCTGCTTTAAATGAAACCGCTAGAATTGTAGACTTGTCCAAAAACAAAAAAAATAAAGATATGAAACATTTTAAAAACATTTCACTGCCTTTATTATGGCCAAACGGTAAGGAATTATCCAAAAGCAAAGTAAAAGATCTTCAAGATATTCTTAAGTTAATTCCAGAAGATTGCAAAGAGTTTTATAGTTTTTTGCAAACTGTGAGGTCTGTTGAGTTTGAAGATGATGTCGAAGGAATTGGGAGGACGCTAGATTATGCAATAGAAGAAACCGAAGAAGACTGATTATTAGCTGAACTGACTAAGATAAGATCTCTCTACAAATACAAATTTAAAATATTTAATACTTAGTTATAATGAAGAGAAGATATCGAGAAGTTTTATTTTTTTTTTTTTTTTTGTTTAAGTAGTACGTAATGTTCTTAGAAGAAGTTTTAAGTTAAAATAATAATGATAAAAAATAATTTAAAATGTTTGGTTTTTATGATATAAGTGTTAACTTGTTGTATTTCTCAAGCAAATAAGTTAATATTCTTAAGCACAATTTGTAATGTGATGAAAAACATGTTATAGCAATTTAAACTTTTAATAAACAATTATATTAAAAATATAATAGTTAGTAGTTTATTTCATTACATTTTCTAAAAATGACGACAGTATTCATTTTAAAACAACAAATCAGAATTTTGCATTTATGTGTCGAGGCACATAACACATTAATGCTAATTTGTAATAAACCCTTCAGTAATTTAAGCATCAACCATTTTTATGCTCTTTCTATTTATTAATGAATTTATTGTAATATATTCATTTATTTTATTAATCTATGCATTTCAACAAGAAAAATGATACCACATAACATATATATTTTTTTAACAATGAGCGGAAAAAGAAGATTGTTCTCAAAAAAAAAGAATAGCTGATTACTCAAAACTAGCTCATTGTGGGTTAACACACGAATGCTTAACAGCGTCCATTTACGAGATCTTGATTCAAACAATTCTCGCCGCGTTGATCTCCGAAATTTTTAATAAGAATATCTTTAATTTCGAGCCAAGTGCTCGCTCCATAAATCGCGACAACTTCTTCGGGTCTACCTTCTAGTTTATTCAAAATACCGTGTAGAAGAAGATGATTTTGAAAATTATTCGGATCTTTTGTGTCGTAGTAGTATTGCAAAATTGATTCCGACACATTTATGAATCTATGTAATTTATTAACATTCCCGTCAAATTGAGGGATAACTGATAAATTTTTTATATCGAGTGTTGGTACAGACATTTCAACGATTGATTTTGTCTTTTTCCCGGTTCCCGAAATTTTCAATGAATGAAATAAATCGCTTAATTCTTGCTCTGGAGTCAAATTGTTTTCGATAATGGAATCAATTGCTTCAGAGGAATCTGACTTTAGCATAAATATATGGAAAATGCACTCACAGTATTAGCGTGGATTTGATGAAACCGTAAGTCTGGAACATCTCAGGTCCAATTCCGTTGATCCTCGATGGATAACTCGAACAGACGTCGTTCACAGGTTCGATTCACTTATTGTTCAATTGTCGTTTAAGAGTTAAAAAACTCAAAGGATTTTCTGGTTAAAAGCCCTTACGACAATCCTACCGACTGCGCCAATTATGTTTCTCAAAAACCGAAATTGATTTTTAAAAACGAATTTATTTATTTCAAATACAAATGCACGTCTAACTACTACGAAAGCGAGTACAATAATCCCCGATAAAAAGTTAACGCGGAATAATGTAGCCTCTGCTGCTGAATCGCCGATCCATTTCCGTTGATGGGTTAAACGCGGTCAGCATTATTGGTTCCTATTACTTATTGTACAGGCTGTTCCATAACTCCATCGTCATTTATATTCGCCACTGTTGGAAACCACCTGATGGGTGCCGCCCGCTCCTGGTTCCTCAGCAGACAAGCAGGATTTCAAAATTGGGAGGATTGTCGCAAAGCTTTTTCTCGAACTTTCATACGGGAGGGCGTCATTTGCGAGGCATTCGATAGAATGAAAGAAAGGGTGCAGAAACAGAACGAAAGTGTGGCGGCGTATTACCATGAAAAAATAAGACTATGCCGACCCTTGAATTTACCGTTCCAGACTATTAAAAAACAGATAATTCTCGGACTTCGTTTGAAGCACTTGATTCTGCATGCCGACGCCCGAGATCACAAGGACGAAGACGACCTTTTCGCTGATCTAGAATCGTTCGATCGGACACTAAAGATCCTCTACGATCGGAACACAACGGAAAGGAAGCAGACGGCGGCAACGAAAAATATTCGCTTCCAGAAACTAGCAAACCCGCAGATTATTCATAAACCAGATAATGGCAGCGTATCACCGAAGACTGAATCAAAGAAGGTCACTTGCTTTAACTGCCAACAAGTTGGACATATGGCGAATCGTTGTCCCAAACCACGTAAATGCGGTAGATGCCAGTCCTTTGAACACCGAACCAAGGAGTGCCTAAAGCCGGTACCATCTCCTGCCGAAGATATTCGTTGCCTGCAAAACCAGTCATCAAAAGGGCAAAAATATCTCAAAAAAATCCAGCTCCGTGTGCACGATTCGAGCATCCGCGGTGCTGGAAAACGGCCTGAAGATGGAGCGCAATACTTTATCGCTTCAACGCTTCGGTTTGCCCCAAGACGAACCCATCAAGTCACACGGCTTAGTTATGGCTAACGTTGTGGTATATGGTGTGGAAGGAAACGAAGTACCATTGAGAATTGTACCAGACGACGTTCAACCTTATGACGTGTTTATAGGACGCACGTTTGTGGATTTACCACACGTCGTCTTCATGAAGGTGGACGACCAACTCATATTCCGCCATCGAGACGAAGTGGAGATATCGGCAATCAAAGGCCATACCGCAGATGCTGTTAGCTGCATCGAATCCCTGGACGACTCCAAAATTCCGCCAGCGTCAGTGAATTTTGTCGCTACTCAATTTGAAGGAAGAACAATGGCGACTCCGATATTAAATTTGGGGAACAACGTAGCCGAAGTGTCCCGAAATGAGGTGATCGAACCTCGTATCTTTTCTATCGAACCCGTTCCGGAGCTCCAACCACGATGGGAACCCATAGAGCGGAACCACATTATCGTAGGAGAAAACGTCACAGAAAGCCAACGAGAGGAGCTGCTGCAGGTTCTGAATGAAATGCGGCGAAGCATTGCTCAAAACATGGACGAGTTGGGTCGCTGTACGAAGGTGGAGATGGACATCGTCACTAAACCAGATGCAGTTCCTGTTTGCTCGAAACCGTACCGAGCATCTTTGAACGAGAGGCAGACGATACGTCGAATAGTCAACGAGTGGCGAGAAAAAGGTATTGTTCGCGAAACATCGTCCCCTTACGCGAGCCCGGTCCATTTAGTCAGTAAGAAGAACGGCGACTCTCGATTAGTAGTTGATTATCGTAAACTCAATGCGCAAACAGAACGGATAAATTATCCTTTACCGAATTTGGACGAGTTTTTGGAAGTTTTATCGGGCGCCAATTATTTCGCTGTACTGGATCTAGCACACGGCTATCTTCAAATTCCACTTAAGGAAGAAGCTCGTTTCAAAACAGCCTTTGTCACCCCCGACGAATCGGACGAATTTACACGCACTATGTTCGGTTTAATGAACGCTCTGTTTTATTTCTCGAAGGCTATGGAACTCGCGTTAGGTCCGATGAGAAATAAGATTCTCGTGTTTTATCTAGATGACGTGTTGATAGTCGCGAAAGATTGGTCCGAATTAATACCACGATTACGTCAGTGCTTAGAAGCATTAATACAAGCGGGTTTAACAATCAAACTCAGTAAATGTAAATTCGGCGTACAAGAGGTTGAATTCCTCGGATTTGTTATTGGGATAAAAGGAATAAAACCAGGTCCCGACAAAGTTTCGGCGATTGAACACTTTAAAGCGCCTGTAGATGTTCACGGTGTCCGTCGATTTTTAGGGTTAGCGGGTTATTTTCGTCGGTTTATTCCGGGCTTTGCTAAGATCGCGACACCATTAACCGAGTTGACACGAAAAGATGTTAAGTTTCATTGGACGACCGCTGAACAGGAAGCTTTTATCACCTTGCGAAATAAACTCACGTCGAATCCAATTTTAGGCATTTTTTCTCCAAAGTCGAATAAGTCGGAACTGCATTGCGACGCAAGCAAGGACGGATTGGGAGCAATGTTGTTGCAAGCGGATTCCAAAGGTAATATGAGAATTGTGTATGCGATAAGCCGACGCACGTCGGAAGTGGAATCTCGATATCACTCTAGCCGTTTGGAATTGTGAGCGATAATTTGGGCGGTAAATCGGTTAAGAGTACTTTTAATTTCACTTGAATTCGTCATTGTCACCGATTGCCAGGCTCTTGTTTTTCTAAACGCGAATAAAACGAAAAATCCCCAGGTTGCAAGATGGGCTAGTACGTTAAGTGAATACCATTTCACAATCGAACATCGTAAAGCGGAAAGAATGCAACATGTCGATGCGTTATCGCGTGCTCCTGTATCGGAAGTAGGTAACTCCGTCGATTTCACGTTCTCTATATCGTGTTTTGAAGACGAAATTTTAACGCACCAAAAATCCGATCCTGTCATTCGCGGAAAAATCGATATTTTGGAAAAAGCGGAAGAGGAACGTACGAAATTCGAAAGACAACAAGTCGTTGGATTCACACTATCACGCGGCTTATTGTTTAAGGTGGAACGTCAAAAGGATCGCGATGTTGAGCTTTACGTCGTACCATCGTCAATGCGGAAGGCGGTAGCCATAAAATATCATGATTTGTCAAGTCATTTCGGGCTGGATAAAACGTTCGAGAGAATACGGCGTTATTATTATTTTTCCGGAATGCGTTCCTACTTAAAACGCCATATTCAGTCATGTTTAGCGTGTATAGGTGCGTCCAGACGTTCGAGGCAGCGTACGGATTCATCGAAACCGGCGCATTTCTTTGTATAATAACGGCTTTGGGTGACATATTAAGTACCGAACGAACGCCTGTCAAATTTTCTACCCGTCCACATTAGAGCGAGGCAGTATTTTAAACGACCTCACCAAGGGATCCTAGAGAGGTAAACAGTTCACCGAACGTTCAACATCCGTACGGGACCGATCCGCTTGGGGTGGGTACGGCGAATTTGGAACCGCGGCATGTGAACGAGAGAATACATTTTGCTTTTCTTTTTTCGAAACATTAAAACGACTTGCGAAATGCGACTGCAACTCATGTTTTTTTTTTATATTTTGCAACAAGGATGTATATATTTCATAAAGCAAAAAAAATTAATCATTAAAATTCAAAAGCGGATCGATTTATTAATAGAGATCGATAAAATCAATCTAATTTCTAAAAAATTTTTTTGCACTTTGCGGAATGAAATTGAAATTTAGGAGATGAATTTCCAATTAATAACGTTATCTGTTCTGTTGCAACAATCTATTCTAAAAATGTATTTTTAAAAGCAGATCTTTCCATTTCTCCATAGTTTTGTGCACACACAAATTAGTAGAGAATTGAACCATTGCTTACTGTTGGTTCATTTGCGACTACACTATCGAAAAGTTGGTTTGATTTCCCAAAAGGAACAATGAAAATATTCCGAGTCCAAATGAATTTGAAATTATTCCAACTAAGTGAATTTGCAGCGAATGTCAGCTAATAATCCATGTTTCCATAATTTGAAATAGATGAAAACAAATTTTTCAGACTTATTAAATCAAATTGACCTACGGTCGCTTTCTAAATGTCATCTTTTCAACGTTTATTGCATTGTGAACAATATAATATTGTAGATGTCGAACCGTCAATATCCGTTTTTCTTGGAAAGAGGGATGACTTTAGAAAGCGGATAGTCGGTCATTATTCGCCACGGAACTTTTTTACGAAGGGGGTTTTTCGACGAATTCGAAAAACAGAAACTTGCTAGTATATTCTGAAAGAAATGCGGCTCAATTTTATCAATGAGGTACAACTACGTCCAGTTTTATGGAAAAAAGACGAAAAATCATACATGAATGTGATGAAAAAAGATGCTTGGAGGGACATTAGCAATATAATTTGCGAAAGCATACAGGAGCTGAAAAAAAAAAAATGGGAAAGTCTCCGGGGTTCGAGAAGACGTGAAAAAAATCGAATTACTCATAGCATGAGTACAGGAAAAGGTGAGTGCCCGGAATTTATTTATTTCCATCATATAGATTAAAAATACTTGATATATATAGAAAAATGAATGATCAAAAATAATATTTTCAGGAAGAAATGGAGTTTATATTCCTAAGTGGTTCGCGTGGGAGAGTTTGAAATTTTTGGAAGACCCTGAAGAACTACGTCCTACATCCACAGTGAGTAAATATCTCAATCCTTAAAATGCCATTGCAAAATTTTCCTATTATAGAGTTGTGATCTGTGAATCAATTATGGATTTTATTTGTTACTCGACAGATTTATATAAATGTAGAATTCTGGATCGAATACATCAACTACGTATTTGATTTTTGAATAACTTGTTAATTCACGACTCATTCTGACAACAGTTGCAATTACATTAATTTATCGTTCACTTTGATACTAAAATTGCACATCAAGTTTCATTTAATTCACGGAAAGAATTGTATTATCCGATCAGAAACTTTAGATCGTTTAGTATTTTTTATGAAAGTACGTGAGTGCTCCCGAATCTGGTGAGCTGCATTAAAAACGGACAGACCTGTGTAAATTGTTATTCATCAAGTCATTTCCAGAATTGAGAAACCAAAAATACTCTAAATTCTGATGGAGACAAATTTTCTTTAAATTGATTTTCCTTACGGAACAAATAAAATCATTTTGTATTTTCAAATAGCTATATTTTCTTAATATATTTTTATAAACCTTAATTTTTTGATACATTGATATACATTCTTGTCAATAGTGTTTCATTATTCATCAAGAAAGAATTGAAATATTTCATTCTTCTTCTTTGAATGCCGTCTTCGTTGCGAAGGTTGGCAATCATCAGTGCTATACGTATTCGTGACACAGCCGATCGAAATAGTTGGTTTGTGGTGCACCCGAACCAGTCACGTAAGTTTCTCATCCATGAGTGGCCCCTTCTTCCTACACTTCTCTTTTCCTGAATTTTCCCTTGTAATATCAGTTGGAGTAGGTGGTACTTTTCTCCTCTCATGACGTGTCCAAGGTACTGGAGTTTCCGCTTTTTTACCGTAATGATAATCTCTTTTTCCTTTTTTATTTTTTGCAAGATTTCCATGTTGGTCACTCTATCGGTCCATTTCACCCTAAGTATTCTACGGTACAACCACATTTCGATTGCCTCCAGTTTCCCTATGTCACGTTTCTTCAGAGTCCAAGCCTCCACACCATAATACAGCACCGACAAAACATAGCATCGCACCATTCTGATTTTTAAATCCAAGCTGAGATCGCTGCCACAGAGCACTCTCTTCATTTTCACAAATGTTGTTCTCGCCTGTCCTATTCTAGTTTTAATTTCTTCAGAACAGTCGTTATTTTTATTTTCAATTGTACCTAAGTATTTATAACTGTCAACTTTTTCTATGGAGTAGTTATTTATATGAATTTGTGAATTGTTTTGTGCTGTTTTGGATATTATCATAAATTTTGTCTTTTGTACGTTTAGTGACAATCCGAACTCCTCACTCGATGTACTAACTTTTTCTACTAATCTCTGTAAATCGTTTAGATTGGCAGCCATCAGGATCGTATCATCCGCATATCTTATATTGTTGATAGGCACTCCGTTAATTTTAAGTCCTTTCGTTTCCTCGTCCAGTGCTCGTTTCATTATTTCCTCTGAATAGAGATTAAACAACATCGGTGATAGCACGCACCCCTGCCTAACGCCTCGACGGATTTCTATTTCTTCGGTGTTATTTCCTTCTATTTTTACCACTGCTTTTTGATTAAAATAAAGATTCGTAATAACTTTTATATCTCTGGTGTCTAATTTCTTTTCTTTCAGAAGCTGGATAAGTTGTTCGTGTCGGACCCTATCGAAGGCTTTGTTGTAATCAATGAAACATATATAAAGATCCTGATTCATATCCATACATCGCTGGGCGAGGACGTTCAAAGCAAATAGTGCTTCTCTTGTTCCTAAGCCATCTCGAAAACCGAACTGAGTCTCGCTGATATCTCGTTCTAATGTTTTGTAAATCCTGAAATGTATCACCTTCAAAAATATTTTTAGTGTATGACTCATTAGACTGATTGTTCGAAAGTCTGTGCATTGCCTTGCATTATGTTTTTTCGGGATAGCAACCATTCCCTGGGTATAACACCTGTTTTGTATATGGTGTTGAACAGATCTGTTAGACTGTATATGTTTTCCTCTTCTATCAATTTGAGAATTTCAGAGGTAAACTCATCAGGTCCTGCGGCTTTTCCATCTTTTGTTATTTTTATAGAATGGATGACCTCTTCTTTAGTTATTTCCGGTCCACTGTTTTCTTGTTCTGCTACTATTGTGCTTATATTTCTCTCATCATCGAATAGTTCCATTATGTAATTCTTCCATGTTCTCAGTTTCTCTTCCATTTCTATAATAATTTTGCCATTCTGGTCCGTAAGTATTGTCGATTGTCTTTTTTTCTCCAATCCTGCTAGTTCCTTTACTTTTTTGTGAACATTGAAGCTGTCGTGCTTTTCTTCTATTTCGTCGCATTTTCTTCTCTTTTGCTTCTCTTATTTTTGATCGGATTTCCTTCTGAATACTCTTATATGCGTCGTTGTTGCCTTTTACACCACGTCGTTCGTTCATCAAGTTCAAAATTTCTGGAGTTATCCATTCCTGCTTTTTTCTTATTTTCTGTCTTGTCAGAATAGTCTTGCTCGGCTAAATCAGTGCATTTTTTAAAACCTCTCATTGTTTTTCCGCGTCTTCTTCCGTTGTCATTCAGTTGTTCCTGCAGGTTCTGAGGTTGTCGTTGATCTTATTTTGTAGCTTTTGCCTTGTTTCTTGGATTTTCAGACCCGAGACCAATACGAGGTGATATGACTTGCTGTTGGTAGTACTCGTTGTTTTTTAAGTGTTATTAAAAACCGGGCTACTAAGGGATTATGGTCCGATGAGACATCTGCCCCTGGGTAGGTTTTTACTGATTTGATTACATTTTTATATCTGTGGTTTATCAGGATGTAATCGATTTGGTTCCTGACTATACTTTGTTTGTTGTCTTGCGGAGATATCCAGGTGTACAAACGACGGTTTGGAAGTTTGAAGAACGTATTCGATATAATTAAATCGTTCTCTTGGCAAAATTGCAGCAGTCTATCGCCTCTTTCGTTTCTCTTACCAAGTCCATATTCTCCCGCATATTTATCAAATCTACCCTTGCCAATCTTGGCATTGAAGTCTCCCAATACCAATGTTATGTCCCTTGATTTCAGAGACTGCACAATGCCATTAATTTCGTTGTAGAATCCCTCGATGTCTTCGTCAGATTTATCTGCTGTAGGGGCGTATGTTTGAATTAGGTTTAATTTACAATGATTCGTTTGAAGTTGTAGCAGCATGGCTCGGTCTGATATAGGCGTAAAGTTTATTACTGATTTATTGATTTCTCTGGATACCACGATCGCAACTCCACATCTATGATGTCTGTCATCACCTCCTGAATAATAAATGGGCACGTTGGCTATTGACTGTTGTCCAGAATTCGGCCATCTTGGGTCACTGATTCCTAGGATGCTTAGATCTAACCTTTGCATCTCCTGGATAACATTATGTATTTTTCCAGGTTCATATAAACTGCGTACATTCCATGTACCAACTCTCATAGCTGACCCGGGGATTCTTCGCACCCTCTGATCATTTAAGATCTGCCGGGGACTGATGGCCGTTTGTTTGTTGTTTTCAGCCATGATGATTTGTACTAGGGAAAATCGATATGATCTTTAATGCAGTGGTTTCCCCTTGCCTTCTGCATTCCCATGCTGTTGACCGTGAAGGTTCATCCGCCTTTTGGACCGATTTCTCAATCCATAGACCAGAGATGGCCCTACCTCTTGATAGCTCCTCCACCCGAAGCTGTTGGATATCAAAAGGGGGACTGCTTATACCAGCAGTCACTCGGTTAATATTCATATTTCATTATCAATTAATTATTCTACCTTCATTCAGTAAAAATTTAAAAGAGTAAAATTAAAAGGCAAACGTCAGTACAAAGTTTTCTGAATATGATAGAGAGCAGTATTTTTACTTTCTTCTGTTCAGCAACTGTTTCATGAATAATCGTTCTGCCATTCGATTGCTCCTCCCGCAGAATAGAAATATTCCGAGAGTTCATTTCGGATAAGATTGGCGGACGTTGATGATCTTCGCGGAATACTCGATGAATTTTGGAAACCTGCATTACTATCATTTTGCCAATTGCCAGGAATCAATTGTCCATCTTCTTCTCTGTCTAAGGTTATGCCTCTATTGTATAAGTTCCTCGAAGAAGAGCTTCTACGCAAAAAATTGTGTAAGCAAACAGTGCTCATTACAACAAGTTCTGCTTTTGATGGCTCTAACAGCATCGGTTTTCGAAGCACACGAAAACATGCCGATAAAATACCAAAAGCATTTTCTATGATTCTTCGGGCTCTAGATAGTCGATAGTTGAATATTCTTTCCTTCGATTCTTTTGGATGTATCCCACTGTACGGTTTCATAATGTTGACCGATAAAGGAAATGCCTCATCGGCAACGAAAACGAACGGTACATCTTCAATCCTTCCCGGTAATGTCGTGGATGGCGGTAAATTTAATTTATTATTTTCTAAATCTTTATAAAATTTAGTATTTTCAAAAACGCCTCCATCTGAAACACCTCCTTGGCATCCAATATCAAAAAAAATAAAATTACAATCTGCATCAGCAATCCCCATTAAAACAATACTAAAATTTGATTTATAATTATAATAGACACTTCCACTATTCATTGGTGATTGCAAGAGTACATGTTTTCCATCGATAGCTCCTAAGCAATGAGGAAAGTCCCAAGTTTCTTGAAATTGTTCAGCTATTCTCTTCCATTCTTCAATTGACGAAGGAACATTTCGAAAAATATACTTTAAATATCTTATATTTTTCCAGAATCATTCATCTCCAACCAAACACAATAGGGAAAAGGATGACTGTGTTGTCACCGAAGAGGAAGAAATGTCGCCTCACATCGCTACTCCACATAGTCAAAGAGGGGAGGCAAGTCAAATTTTTCGGTCGCAAAATATAACGGCTTTCCGAAAACAAAAAACGGAGGATGCGCGAATTGACGAAGCGTATAGCATTTTACAACCAGTGAAAAACAGAGAAGATGAATGTTCAAGCTTTGGCGACTTCATAGCAGCCAAACTGGGGAAAATGGAGCCTCATCGGCGAACAATAATTCAAAGGAAAATATGTAATATAATTTTTGAAGAGGAAACCGAATAAAATAAAATATTTACATACCTTCACATTTTCTATTAATACATCGACTACTGCTCGACATACTTCTGAAATAATTGTGGAAATTAGTTGTTTTGAAACATTAAAATATATTGAAGACTGGTATACGAATCAGCGCTGGCCAGGTACCTCAGCGTAATTGCTAATCTTTCTTCCGCACTAACGGATTTCCGAAAATTGGTATCGTTCTTAGAAATCTGTTTACGGATTTTTTCCAATAGAAATACAAAATCGGTTGAAGACATTCTCCTAAATTTACGAAAATGCCCGTTTTCCTCTTGACCCATCATGCTGTTCAAAAACATTCGACCGCGAGTTGAAAGTCTATTTCTATAGAGTTCAGTTATCCACCATCTTCTTTTCCTTCTTGCACTTGCCAAACCCGCAATTACGATAAACGCAGCACTACAAACCGTTAAATCGTCACTCATTTCTCGTCTTTTCTCTTTCAATTCACAAATAGGAATAAATCGAAACAAAAAAAGACGATGTTGAATGCGAAATTTGACCTGTTCGACGGAACCCTCGACCGGTAATATGATACGGTCTCCGAAAATGTTAATGGGTTCACATGAGATAAGCGGTCCTTTGCTGTATTTCTTATTTACGACCGCACAGCCTCGGTACGGCAATTAGCTCGCTGCCTCGAACGTATCTGGACGCACCTTATTATGAATAAAAAACCGGGCGGAAAACAACCGGGAGAACTTCATCCGATTCCCCCGGGAAATCGTCCTTTCTCTATTATTCACCTTGACCATTTGGGACCATTTATAGAAACGCAACGGGGAAATAAGTACGTCCTCACCATGGTGGACAATCTTACTAAGTTTGTCGTTCTCGAAGCGGTAAAAAGTACAGACGCGTCAACCGTTATAAAAAGACTTTCAAAATTTGTCGAAATGTTTGGACTACCAAATTGTATAATTTGCGATCGCGGAACGTGCTTCACATCGGACGCATTTAAAAAATTTTGCGATTCATACGGCATTCGTCGAATTTTGAATTCGAGTCGTCACCTGCATGGTAACGGATTGGCAGAACGCGTAAATCAAACTGCGTTAACGTCCATGCGCACCGAGGCGCTTCAAAAATCTACCGATCTTTGGGACGTGAATCCTAAGAAAATAGCGCGAGATATCAATTTGAGTTGTAATAAATCGACAGGACGCCCGCCTTACGAGGCCATTTTTGGTCATCTTCCGCGCTTCGAACCGGACCCTTTGAGCAACCTTGCTTTAAACTCGAAACCTTACACACCTTCGGAGGAAATCCAAAGGGAAATTCGCGACGCGATTGTCGAGGCACAACTTGCTTACAAAAGACGATATGATTTGACTCATCGAACGAACGTAAAATTCAATGTGGGCGACACCATTTACGTTAGGACAAATCCGATAGCAACCGGAACTAGTACAAAATTGCAAGCCCGTTTTAAAGGACCGTTTGCCGTTTTACGTGAACTTTCCGGAGACACCTACGAAATTGAGAGTCTCCGTTCAAACCGAAAATCCGATGTTCAAACGACTTCACACGTAAGTCACATGAAAATCTGGCGTGGACGAGAGTGTGGGAGTAACTTCGAGTGCGATTCTGCGGACGCTGATTGTGATAGTACGATTTCCGAAAATGAGGATAGACGCGAAGACGTAGAAAGTGCGATTCGCGCCGAAAATGGTGAAACCTCTTCGAGACCGCGGCGAGTTGTAAAACGGCCCAGATTTTTGCAGGACTTTGTAAATTGACGTTTTTTTGTATTCACTCTTTTAGTGTTTTAAATGTTATTTCTTAGTTAGTATTAACATGTAAATTTTGTATGATTCCTTTAGTCGTAAGGTAAGATTTTTTTGTTATTTTGTTGTTCTGCATTTCTTGTTTCTTTTTAATTGTGCTATTTTTTGTTTTCGGTTCTTATATTTTTCTGTTAGTCTTCACTCGGAGGACCGAGTGGCTTCCAGGATAGCCGAAGGTTAGAGCTTTTCTGTGTTCTCTGCGTTCGCGATGCAGGGGGCGTCGATCAAACGTCCAGTCAGTCGATTAGTAGCGAAGACGAGGTGAGGACGTAATGCGCGGGGGTTGTTCGGTCGGTGCCGAGATACGCGTGGTCGAAATCGTTATTTTCGTAATTGTCCAAACGAAAACTGTACGGGGCGAATTACAAGAAAACGAGACAAATGAATAAAAAAATCCGGAACACGTAAACTTTTGTTTGAAGGGGGACAAATTCTGGTAAGGTCGGTCGCATCCTAGTTGTCATCCCTCGAGAAGGGGTAGCAACCCGTTCAAAATCTTAATAGGGTATATGGGTCAAACACTTTTTTATTTTCAAGGTGGTATCAGTGAGTGAGCCGAGGTATGATTTTTTCGCGAAAATAAATGCGCCGTTACGATCTACAGGCTGTTTAAACGGCAAATTTGTTGTGGACATTACTGCGACAGAAAAAAATTCGATCGCTAAAAAAATCGAAGTTATTCAATGTTCAACAATAAAAACCATCTCTCGGTCCCTCTTCGAATCACTGAGGGATGACACGCCCCTATCAATTTTAAAAAAACCGACAAAAATTGAAAATTTCTCCTTACTTTCCATTATTAACTTTTGACAGAAATGATTGGAATTTTACATACGAACCCGTTCGTATGTTATTTCAGATATCAGTTTACGAGATGGAAAACGACTGTTTCAATAACATCTGGATGTATTGCCTTTTTTTCAAGCTGATGATAAGAATGAGGTAAATGAAAGAAACAAACATATTTCACTTGTTCTCAATTTCTTGCAACTGATAATTCAGGCAGTGTGTCAGTAGTTTTCTCATTTTCATTAAAGTTGATTGAGGAGAAAATGGTTTATACAATTCCTGAACGGGTGGAATTAGTGCGTTTGTTTTTTCAGAACGACGAATCCTACGAAGCTGCAGCTGCGCTTTTTAATATGGCTCATCCTGATAGCAATGTTCGAAGAAATTACGTAAAAGACCTCATTCTCAAATTTAATGAAACAGGATCAGTGGGTAATCGCAAACATCGCCCCGAAAGACCAGTCAGAAACGAAGCAACGGAAGTAGCAGTTTTGGGCCATTTCGAAGTAAATAAACGACACAGTCTGCGTCAGGCATCTGAAGAATTGGCGGTTCCGAGATCAACTAGCCATTCTATTCTGAAATCCCATAAATATCACCCTTATAAGTTTCAGCTGGTGCATGAATTAAATGAAGATGACGGCGACCGAAGACTACAGTTTTGTGAAGCTATGCACCAGCGCCTAAATGACAATCCAAATTTATTGTACAATATCTGTTTCTCTGCTGAATGTACGTTTTACTTGAATGGTACAGTGAATAGACACAACTGCAGAATTTGGAGCGATGAAAATCCCCACGAATTTAGAGAAACCCACTCACAATATCCCCAGAAAACAAACGTTTCGGCTGGAACATTTGGTGATCATGTTGTTGGGCCATATTTCCCTCCAGACAATTTAACTGGAGATATTTATCTCCACCTTCTTCAAACCACAATAGACCCTACTCTCACGCACTTGATTGAGAATTATGGAACTTTCAATGAAGATGTCATTCATTTTCAACAAGACGGCCCCACACTATGCTGCAACCGTGAGACATTTCCTGGACGAACGTTTCCCTGGTCAGTGGATCGGAAGACGGGGTCCCATTGAATGGCCGGCTAGATCATCAGATTTGAACCCTCTAGATTTTTTCCTTTGGGGCCACCTCAAAACTGTATGTTATGCCACTCCACCGGCTTCCGTAGAAGATTTGCAGCCAAGAATTGAGGCTGAATGCATGCGTATTACACCAGAAATGCTGCAAAATGTTGGACGCTCCTTCGAAGCAAGACTGTATTATTGCATGGAAGTTGACGGAAAACAGTTTGAACATTTACTGAAATGAAAATAATTTCTGTTCATCGTCATTAAAAGTTTTCCCACAAAATTATGAATTTTATTGTTGTTGTATGTACCAATTCATGTAGACTTTTTTTTTGTGAGGGAGCACATCTTGGCGTTTCCATGGATATCAATTGTTTTTCCAAACCTTCTACCACAAAACCAATAAATTAACTGGAAAATACTCAATCTTTGTGCGTCGTTGATAATTTTCTAGGGGTGTGTCACCTCGCTTCCACTCAAGGAGGGCGCGAGAGATGGTTTCTTATTGTTGAAAATTGAATAAATTCGATTTTTCTAGCGATCACTTTTTTTTGTCCTAGTTCTGTCACATAGTGTCCAAAACAAATTTGCCGTTTAAACAGCCTGTAGATCGTAACGGCGCATTTATTTTCGCGAAAAAATCATACCTCGGCTCACTCACTGATACCACCTTGAAAATAAAAAAGTGTTTGACCCATATACCCTATTAAGATTTTGAACGGGTTGCTACCCCTTCTCGAGGGATGATAACTAGGATGCGACCGACCTTACCAGAATGTGTCCCCCTTCAAACAAAAGTTTACGTGTTCCGGATTTTTTTATTCATTTGTCTCGTTTTCTTGTAATTCGCCCCGTACAGTTTTCGTTTGGACACCCTGTGTGTAGGATCCACTTTTCAAGGAATCATCAATTAAATTAGAACGCTTATATTCGAAAATTACATCTTCGAACAACTTATTCCTTACTTTTCACGTGTCGAGGACAGAATGGCGTGCTCAAGCGACACCTCCCTTTTTTTGACTACTCTATGCATTTTTCTTATTCTAGGTTTGTACAACTATAACTAAAGCTAGTCATATTTGTCTTGAATTGGCGTCAGCGATTTTAATTTTGTGAAAAGATTAGAACGCTTATATTCGAAAATTACAACTTCGAACAACTTATTCCTTACTTTTCACGTGTCGAGGACAGAATGGCGTGCTCAAGCGACACCTCCCTTTTTTTGACTACTCTATGCATTTTTCTTATTCTAGGTTTGTACAACTATAACTAAAGCTAGTCACATTTGTCTTGAATTGGCGTCAGCGATTTTAATTTTGTGAAAAGATTTTCTATTTGGATATTTGGTTTTTGATATTCTTATATGGTTTGAAAATATTTTCAACTTTTTCAGAAAGATTTTTAATGTATGGAAGAGGTATATATGATGTATCTTTTGTGTATGTTTTTTTTTGTGTTATATAATATGTGGATTCGTTGTCTGAGCATTTTATTGATTAATTTTATTTGGTAACCATTTTCTTGAAGAAGTGATGTAACAGAGACTAAAGTGATAGGCCTGAGAGACTGTGAAGTAAGTTTCATTGATCTGTCTATGTAGTTTATAATTGGAGAAATTTTTTGCTTGATGTAGTGTGTTGTGTCGAAATGGAGGATTCTGTTTGTATTGATGTCTTTTCTGAAACATTTTGTTATTAATTTGTTATTTTGCCTAATGATCGTGATGTCTAGAAAGTTTAAACTTTTTTCTGATTCAATTTCAAGAGTGAATTTAATTTTTTCATGGAAATTGTTTAGGGAATTTAAAATTGTTCGTATTTTCTGTTCTGATGTAATGATAAGACAGTCATCGACATATCTTTTGAAAATGTTAATATCATTGACATAAGCTTTAAGTATTTGCTCTTCTAAGAATTCCATGACTAGTTGAGCGATTGTGCTGGAAATAGGAGATCCCATTGCTACTCCATAGATTTGTTGATGAAATTTGTTTTCGAATTGGATGTAACAAAAACCAAGAGTCAATTGGACGCTATCAATGAAATCTTTTTTCGGAATAAGAGTGTGGGATGAAATGGCCTGCCAGTTTTTGTCAATAATGACTAATTTTTTCGCTGTTTGTGTAGATATAAATCCTTACTTTTCCCATGTTTTAATTAGGTTATTATTTAGTTTTTGGTACATATTTGTTGGATCTATGTTTATTTTTACATATGTATCTTTGTTATGTTATAAATGCAAATATCTTTCTTGCAATAATAGATATTTTGTTGGGTTGAGGAAAAAACACTTTTTCAAGTTTCCGAAAAATGATACTTGCAAAGTTTGGAAACAGATTTGTTTGATTCCAGAATCTACAAACTGTTCTACTTTCAGACTGTGTGAAGATCACTTTTTAGCCAATGATTTTTACGATTCGAGTAAATCACGTTTATTGAAACGATCCATTGACAGTTCCTGTAAACCAACAAAATGTTTCTCCAGATTGTTCTCAGTATCAAAAATATGATGACGTAGTTTCTCATGGCCATTCTTATAGTATTCAATTAGAACCTCATTCTGATTTTGAATTTTGTAATGAAGAAGTACTAGAATGACTACACTCTGCAGTTTTGGATTCTAATAATCCTGTTGATTTTCAGTACTTAACTGCTGAAATTCCTACAGAAAGTGAAGGGTTCCTCCATGCTGTAAGGCTCTCTAAGAAACATCTGACTCCTACAGAGTATAAAATGTTTACAATTCATAAGAGGGTAATCTCCAGGGTGTCTAAGTGGAAAAAGAACTTGGAAAATGAGGGACAGAAGGTTAAAGTTCTGAAGAATCTCTATGAACAAGGAAAATTCCAAATTATTGAAAAAATTTTGAATTTTGTCACCAAAGAATTTATTAATTCCCAGTTCAGGAATGTCAATAAAGCATCTTGTGGTAGAAGGTGGACAATTCAAGACAAAAGTTTTGCTTTGTCAATGTTTAAACGAAGTGCAAGACTTTATAGGTATTTTTCAAATTTTTTTTTGTTACCATCACCAAGAACCTTGAAGCTTATGCTGAATAAAACACCTTTTGATGCAGGAATTAATAATGTTGTTATGAATTGTTTAAAACATCAAGTAGATAAAATGAATCCACTTGATCGTTATTGTGTGCTTCTTTTTGATGAAATTGAATTAGATGCGGATTTCTATTTTGAAAGTAACAAGGACTTTATCTCAGGATTTGTGGATCTGGGGCACCTAGGTCGGGAAAATAAACCAGCAGATTATGCCTTGGTTTTCATGGCAAAAGGAATACTGCAAGACTTTATAGGTATTTTTCAAATTTTTTTGTTACCATCACCAAGAACCTTGAAGCTTATGCTGAATAAAACACCTTTTGATGCAGGAATTAATAAAAATTGGAAGCAAATTATTGTTTACTACTTTACTTCTAGAACTATTGCAACTCTCTCATTAAAAACATTAATAGCTGAACTAATTCATCGATTGCAACAGATAAATTTGAAGGTTGTGGCAACGGTTTGTGATCAAGGACCCACCAATCAGGCGGCATTGAGAAAATTAGTTCAATCAAACATATCAGCCCCAGATGGTCCATACAGTTTCATTATTAATAGGGAGCTTATTGCTATTATTTATGATGTACCTCATCTCGTCAAGAACACAAGAAATGCTCTCTTGAAATGTGAATATCGTTTTGATGAAGACCGAAAATCTGCTCAATTCAAGTATATCGAATTAGCCTTTAACATTGATAGACAGCAGAGGACATATAAAATGTTGCCTCGTTTAAAACCTGACTACTTTAACTTTAAAGATTCTTGGGTTAAAATGAAGGTCAAAGTCGCTGCTAGACAACTGAGTTGCATCAGCTATTGAAACGTGTGTTGCATCTGGTACGATATCCCCAGAAGCTGTACAAACTGCAGAGTTTGTACATTGTTCGATTCTTTAAATGGTCATTCTCTGAAATTTTCAAGAAGAAGACCTTTAAGAGGTGTTTTGAGTGAAGTGTCCCCTCATGTGCAATTCTGGGCAGATATGTTAACAAACATTTCGAAATGGCAATTAGTTGATCTTAGTACTGGGAGAGATGTAACAAACAATTATGACTTCATAACAGGATGGACAACAACTATTAGGAGTATCCGTTTTTTGTTGGATCGTCTTAGAGGTGTTGGATTCAAATATTCCAATTTACGATGTTTCAATCAAGATCCTTTAGAGAATCTTTTCTCAGTCCTCAGGCAATTTGGTGTTGCAAATACGAATCCCCACCCATTGTTAATGGCAACTGTGAGGACGATGACTGTTCAAATTTGAACGACTTGACCTTTTTTCTAGAAACTGGCGACAATACTTCCATTTCGTCTGGTAAAAACAGAAAACAGGATCCAGTAGTCAACTCTTCAAATGCATTCGAAGAAGTGAATTTTAATGATAACCTGGTGGATGAGGAAGATCTTCAATCTGATTTCATTCGTGACCTGCTTCATAATCACCCATTCAACCAGGCTACAGCTTATGTTGCAGTCTATATTTTGAAAAGGATCACAGTTCATGATTGCCAACGATGTAAACAGGACGTTTTTTCTGCTGAACAAACTCCACATCATTTGTTCATTACATTTAAGGAATTTTCAGATGTGTCTGTGTTGAATTATCCTAGCATTAAAGTTATCGAGTTGGTAGAAGCCATAGATCTCTTACTTCAAGAGTTCCTAGAAAAGGAGGGGCACATTATTGGTGTCGAGGAGAAGTTTACGAGATTGTATTTTACCAAATTCCATACCTTTGAATTCTGTCATTTGCATAATTGCAGGGAAGATATATTTGATAAATGTGTTAGATTATGCATTTATAAGTTTATCCGACAGAAAAAGAACGACCAAAAATCACGTCTGCCTTTTACCGGGTGTGCCAATATTGACAGCCATTCAAAGAAAATGGCTATATTCACAAATTCTAGGGTGAGAAAATAGGGAAAATGAAATGTGAACCACTCTTCTCATTCTATGTTTCTTATTTTTGATAAGCCTTTTTACAGCTTATTGAATTCTGCGTATCTTTTGTGTTACTTCGACTGTGATAAACCATTAATGTACCGAGTGGGAAAAACTGCACTATACCGGCTGCTGAATTTCGACCTAAAAATATTTACGACCATTGGATTAATATTAGAAAAACACATATGTAAAATTCTAAATGTCGGAAATGAATATTTACGGAGATATTAATATTTGAAATTTGCATTAAAACGTACACATAATTGATGGAATCCATAACTGCGCATGCGTGTATTAGTCTGTATTCGAATAAATGGAAGATGGAAACTGTACTACCAAAACTCGATGCGATCTATTTAGTTATCCGCTAGATGGATCTGACGAGGGAATGTTTCTTTAAATATTGAAGTTTGTATAGGCCAGTGACGTTCAGTGAGAGAAACCAATCGCCAATGTAAACGTTTCCAAGTCACCCAAGAGGTAGTTTACTCGACTCGTTGACCGTTAGGGTGGTCTCGCTATTAAGCCCTACTATACCCAAAACAAAAATCTGGAAAAAATTACAAATAAAATCTAAAATTAAATATACGAAAATATCAAATCGGTCGAACAAAACTATTGAAATCTGAAAATAAAATTAATTTATAGAACACACACACACACACACACACATACATACATATATACAAAATCACAGTCATTCAATAGACA
Source organism: Novius pumilus (assembly GCA_020654155.1). Taxonomy (NCBI): domain Eukaryota; kingdom Metazoa; phylum Arthropoda; class Insecta; order Coleoptera; family Coccinellidae; genus Novius; species Novius pumilus. Next base: position 111,367 of record JAIFOV010000503.1, read on the forward strand.
TATGCTATATCTTCAATCATTCTGAGAAACGGATCCCTTTGAAACTTTTTCTGCAATTGTAAATACAGATACTCACACAAATGATCAGCTAGCTGATCTTTTGCCACCCCTCCGCGAGCCAAACGGTGCCGTAAAGGTCTCCATTGAGACTCTATATTATTTGTATGTGTTCCATCTTCGGCCACAAATTCGACGGAGTGGTTCACCGTATTATGGATAAATCCATCCGCTTCCAAGAAATGGTATCCTTTCCACCCGTCGGTGTTGATTTCTGTTCCTGTTAACAAAATTTTAAAAAATTATGGTTTTGTTTAAAGTCGATTTTTTTTGCAGTCTCAATATGAAATGAAAAATATAATATAAAACGAGCGAATTCAACTTACCCGGTTTAACGTGTTTGCGTATCAACGTACGAAGAGTGTCCGTGTCTCGCATGTTATTCGGGCAGATTTCGATGCGGAACTCTTTGGTATCTCGATCAATCATACCGAGAAGCCAAGTACCTTCCACAACCCGACCACGTTGATATTTTCGCCGACCGAATTTCATTTCGTCAATCTCGACCAAGTGACCGTCGCCACCGATTTGTTCTCCCGTTTCAGCGTACTCTCGATCTAATGCAAGGGCGCATATTTCGCGGCAGTAGCTGAACCAGTCCGAGATTGTGTGTTCCGAGATTTGCGAATCATCATCGTCGTCAGCTGAACACTCATTTTTTGTTTGCTCGTACGTAAATTTCTGCACAAAACAATACGTTAAAAGCAGGGCTTTTCTTACACCAACCTTGCAATTCTCAAACCAAGTGCCTTTGGCACAGGACTCCTTTACGGCTCCGCGACCGCGACCGTGTTTCTTTTGACACCTAAACTCACCTATGATGGGATTACTGGAAAGGTCCACGCGCATTGGACTCCGGCAATACTTACAGTTTTTTTCGACCGATATTAAAGACTTACTCACTAAAAATTCACGTAGAGTCGCATCGTCCTGTAAAATCTTTACTAATTTGACAAAATTAAAATTTCTTGAACGACTCATCATGGTAGTATAACTAATAAATAAATAAACTATTATTAAAAAGAACCTATTAATAAAATTTGAGTAATTAATTAAACGAACACGCCTTACGTTCAATCACGCTGCACACACTTACAAACCAGATATTTGCGACGAGATAATAAAATTATGACACTCCGTTCAACACTCAAAACAAATTAATATGTATATTTTAAATTATAAGTAGGCACTTTGAGGAGAGAGCTTCTTCGATCTGTTCAACACAAAAGTAAGAGCAGAAGTAACGAAAAACCGTTGGTGGAGAATGATGTTACACCAATTAAATAAGCGGGAATAAACGGGCGCCTTTTTTTGACATAGGACAATCTCTCAACGAATTTTTAGCTATCACGTAATTCAAATTGGGGATAATGACTTCTTTCTCTCCAAGGTTGCCGGTATTCACACGAATTATTTCGATATCCGCCAGATACTACATCGAAATGAATAATTGCACTGTGTACAATTTATAGTAATTTCTGAATTATAGCTGAATCATACTCACCTCCTATTCCTATTCCTATTGTTTTTCTGCATCTTAAGGGTCCATTGTTTTTGAAGAATTACTTCCAAATGTGTCAAAGCAAACCTTCTAGCACAGGGGTAGCCAAAGTGCGCTCCGACAGCGCTCCAGCACAGCGCGCGGAGCATTTCCCGATCCGTTTAGACTTATGCACGTGTGATATTTTCTGTGATAAGTTCTGTGATATTGTTTGTTATTTGTTGGGTGGTTCCGAATATTTATTTTTCCCAAATAGCTTGACCCGATTTTCACTAAAGAACATATTCTTGGATTTATGACTTCTGCTCTTATTCGAATATGCATAGACCACTTTTTTGTTTTCTGTTTCAGTCGATTGAAGTAAATTGCAGAGAAGATGGTGCCCATGCAATTTATTTCCAACAGGAGCATTTCAAACCATCATAGGAAGAACAAACCTGGAGTGTTTTTGTTTAATTTGTCATATTGATAAGTTTTTTATTTTCTTTTAATAACTTTGTTATTATGTCAACATTTTCGTATGTTGAAAATCCTCTGAAAAGTAAGTCACGGCGGGACCGGGAATCGAACCCGGACCTCCAGCTTTACGCGCTATTGCTCTACCATTAAGCTACCCAGGCAATTCTTAGGGCCTTACATTTTAGTGAGAACCCTCAACCCGGAGAAGCACCGCCAGAAGACAGGCTCTATAAAGTACATCCCCTTAATGATTACTTCAATAATCGCATGGAAGAAATATATTACCCCGGCAAACATTTGGCATTAGATGAATCCATGGTGCTATTCAGGGGGCGCTTAGTTTTTCGGCAATATATAAAAAATAAGAGGCACAAATACGGAATTAAATTGTATATGTTGTGTGAATTGTGTTGTCGGTGGAAAAGGCCATTCCTCCGAAGTTGTTCTGAAATTGTTAAAGAATAAGTTCAACAAAGGACATTCTCTTTACATGGACAATTTTTACAATAATATTCAATTACATACGTTATTAGACGGGGGTACCTATGTTACTGGTACGTTGCGGAGAAATTGAAAAGCTAGTCCTTCAGATATATTGACGAAAAAAAAAAAATAAAGGCGATATTGTTTCCAAATATGCAATGAAAGTCCAAAAATGGAAAAATAAAAGAGATATTCTAATGCTGTCTACTGAACACGAAGGAGAATTGATAGATACACAAAACCGTACACAGAAAAAAATGTTGTTCATTGCATCAATGTTTAGCGTTTATGGAAAAATTTTACATTAATCATACGAAAGGCAACATTATTAGTATGAATGAAAGTTGTGCGCTTATAACAGCGAACGTTGATGTAAGAATACACTGTCCATCATTTTCACGTAGAAGTATCATTAACTTATGAAGAAAATATTTTATATCCATGATTTATACGTGATTACGAAAATTTACTACATTACAACAATATACCAGTGTACATTGTTTCAAAATTTTATTTTCACTCTTACTATGTAATCGATGTTGACTTCATGAAAGTTGTTCGTTGTATCCACGAACAAAAATATTTGCATTCATCATTTTTTCTTTATTACAAAGAATAAGCTGCTTGTTGGGCTTATCGCCTGATATGCATCTGGATTGCCTTCGTTCTTTTCAGAAGACAACTTGGAGATTGATGATTACGCTGAAGTTCGATGAATGAAATCAAATAGGTACATATCAAATTCGTACCACGTGCATACGTTGCGATTTTTTTCCGTTCCTTGCCGCGGAACAATTCCCAGGTGTTATTGGATATATTGATGGAACGCACATTGAAACATGCAGTCCTGGAGGACCTACGGCTGAAACATTCCGTAACAGGAAGGGATGGATGTCCCTCAATGTTCAGGTTATTTGTGGACCAAACCATGAGATCTACGATATTGTAATTAGATGGCCAGGTTCTGCCCATGACAGCCGAATATTCAATAGTAGTGCAGTGAAAGGAAAATTTGAAAATGGTAGATTGACAGGCCTACTCTTAGGCGATAGTGCGTATCCGCAAAGCAGATACCTTTACACGCCTGTATTGAATCCACAAACCCCAAGTGAGCATCGATATAACAGATCTCATATACAAACGAGAACAGTTATTGAGAGAACATTCGGAATTTGGAAGGGGAGATTTCGATGCCTTCATATTTGTTTCAATAATAACCTGAGAAATACCACAAGAATTATAGCTGCTGCAGCTAGTTTGCACAATATTGCTACTTCCAGAGGAGAAGAGTTAACATTTCCTATAGAAAATAATACCCGTTGTGATATTCCATCTGTACATGATGCCAATGTTAGAGGCAATGCTATAAGAACAGCTTTTATTATTAGACATTTTATGAATTAGAAAATATAAATATTCATAAAGTATGAAGGTTGTTCCATTTCCACAAATCATAAAAAAATAACTCAATTTTTGCTCATGATAAGCCTTCCAGCCTTATTTTTTCCGTTTCCAGCCTTATTTTTTCTGCTTCCAGTCTTGTTTTTTCTGTTTCAAATTTTAGTTTTTCTGCTTCCAATACTATTTTTTTCGTTTCCATTATTATTTTATGTTGTTATTTTTCATTATCCATCCGGAGGTCATGGATCTCTTCATCTCTCTTCTCCATTTTTTTAATTTTCTCCAACCGGACTTCCAATTCTTTTTCTATCGCAGACCCTCTTTTTTCGATTCTGTTCGATCTTTTTTGTGTAGCTTCAAAATAAAATAGCATTATTTATAGGCAAGTTAAAACAAAATTTGATGAATAAATATAATTGTGTAGGCATTGTAGATACTTCTTTCAACTAAAGCATGTCGCGTAGGTGTTTTCGTTTGGCTGGTAGAAGCGCCTGGTTCTCCCATTATTTCTATAAATAAAAAAGCGGTTATCAGTTTACTTCAGTTATTTCACATTGTTCGTGTCAATAACTATATAAAATTTGTTACGTGCTATTTTCACGGATTCTCACCCTTGCACTCTACAGGAATTAATAAATCATCCACCACGTCATAATTTCCGTTCAATGTAATTTCGTCAGGGTCGATGGTCTCTTTAATTTCAATATTGACGCAATTCAATATTGAATCTACTACATCGTCACGAGGCTGTGTTTCCATGATGCCTCCTCCAGTAGCCATCCTCTCTTGCTTCTGTTTTGCCAATTCTTTTTTTCTTCGGCATTTTTTGTTCTCCCACGCTTTTTGGCGTTGATGTGGTGTACGCTATGAATAAGCAATTCATTAGTTTGAAAATATATTTGCAAGTACTATTCAATAACAACAATTGAAAATTATCACTTACTTTAGTGTGGCCTGGAACGGAATTAAACTCTGAAGAAATTGAAACCCAGGCATTTCTTTTTTCGGAGACATTAACCGCATCGGTTCTTTTCGCCTCAATTACGTTTTGGTAAACGGTCACCAGTTCTGTTAAAAACACTTTTTCGCTAGAAGTTATATATTTTCTTTCGCTCATATTTAAAACGAACTGTCAACGTAAACTCCGAAAGAACAGACGTCGTTGAATATTTCGCAGACATTCTATGTCCTAGTCATAGAGCGCGATGAAGATCGAGAATTTTAATGTCAATTGTAGATCAAATACACCAAAGTTATTCTTTTTTTGCGATGTTGCCAGTTCGAGAAATTGTTACCCTTAAGTAATACTACCTTCAATTTCTCGATAGAAATTATTAAACAGATCGCATCCATCCCTTGAGGTGGAGTCCCGCTGCGAGTTGTGGAAAGAGGGTACCTTTCCCCGAGTACGATACTTCACCAAAGGGGTGGAGTTCCTCGGGAAGTTGTACGCTAAACTACCCTCTTTCTTCCACAAACGGGGCCCTAAGGGGATAAAAGGAGCAGCGGTTCGGTGGAGAAAGTCAGTCGAGAACGAGTAAATTAACACCATCAGACGTCGTCGTTACCATCCACCGACTCCTGGCCAAGAAAACCCAACCAGTTCAGCGCTACGCCGCACAGTGGTCGAAACGCGGAAAAAAATCTTTTTTTTTTAATGCGAAATTTTTTTGATCGCATGTTCGATTCTGATAGGCTATTTTCTTGAGAATTCATACATAAGAATGATTTTGCGTTGAAAAAATGGTAGACCTATTTGCACACGTTGAAAGGTGAAAAATGAAGAAACTACGGATTTAGAATAGCAACAAATCAACATCACGAAAGGTGTTTAGTTTGTTCCGAGAATTCGATTGACCCATTCAATGCCCTTGGAACATTCTTCAGTTACTTTGAATACAACAATTGAGTCAAAAATATGTCTGAATCATCCTCGAAAATATTGATAACTTTTCGTGAGTTTAATTTTCGGTTTTTTTTATTTTAAAAAAAGCTCCAACAGTCTCCAGATGATTTCTATGTTTTTCCAATAGGAGATAGATTGTTCTTTAACTCCTTCAAATTTGGTTTCCGCCAGCGACCGCCCGTGTTCCCCATGCCGTTTTTTCGATGAATATTTTCACATTTTATCACATCTGTTCAAGCAGGTCTCAAAAAAATCATGATAAGAATCGAAGTAAAGTTTATTTTATTCACTTAAATATAATTTTCGACCAAAATCATTCGGTTTTCGATATCTTCAGTCACAATGTCCTCACAAATACGAATTTCCTTTACGGACCTCACTGAAATATTTTTCAATGGTGAAGATTTCGAATCATATTTTACGAATATACTTGGACATTCACGAGAACATCAGGTGGCTGAACTGATGAAACAATTAAAGAAGCGTTTCCTTCCACTCTTGAATGAACGTTACAGGACCGTTAACCAGAGTAAGTCGAAGTTTTCTAAAAAATACAAGGATTGGCTGGAGGGCGAGTTTGTTTTTGAATTTGAAACTATCGGCTCGATCGTTGGTTTGTCCAAAGAAAAAATTGGTCGAGGAAGGCCAGAAAAAGCATTCGAAAATTGCTCGGAGAGGACAAGAAGATATAAAATCGCAAAGCTGAGAGAAAACCATTCGCAGGAACTTATTAACGCTTCGCATACAAAGAATGATGTATTCGAAAAGTTTGATCCGGACACTGCCCTATCTTTAATCGTGCAGACTAAGGTTACGCGTTACTAATACGAAGTTATCAGAAAGGCTGCCAAACAAATTGGGCACCATATTTTTCCGTCCTACGATAAAGTCTTAGAATCCAAAAAAATGTTATCCGGAAAACACGGAAGTAAGTGAATGGTCTGCCAAAGTCCCACTACAAGAACTTGTAGATCACACCATCGATAGACTTTTCCTTGTTCTCCCTCGAGCAGGTCTGGAAAATACGGTAGGAAGCGTCATGCAATGGAAATGGGGATGTGATGGGGCATCTGGTCAGGAGCCGTACATGCAGGCATTGTCGACTAACGAAATAGGAACATCGGACGCACACCTCTTCATGACATCAATCGTTCCCCTGAAGATGACGGTAGCCTCAACTGGAAATGTTGTTTGGAAAAATCCAGGCCCATCTTCAACACGATACTGTAGAATTTTACAATTTTTACTCCAAAAAGAGCTGAATGATTTGATATTGAAAGAAAAAGATCGCGTTGAAAATGAAATCAAACAACTTCGCAACACAGTTATTAATATTGATGGAAAGAGCGCAATCATTTCGCACAATTTTTCTTTTACAATGCTCGACGGAAAGACAGCCCAAGTCGTTACAGGAACAGCATCGCCTAGTAACTGCGTGGTATGCGGTGCGAAACCTACTGAAATGAACAACTTGCCTCTCGTACGTTCTAAACCAGCTTCGGATAGTGCTTTGACTTTAGGACTGTCGCCTTTACATGCCAGAATAAAATTCATGGAATTTATTCTACATATTGCCTACAGCCTAGATTTTAAAAAGTGGAGGCAATCAGATGTTACACGCCAAATCAGAGAAGAAACGAAGAGACGTATACAAAGCGAATTCAAATCCAGAATGGGGCTTCATGTAAGTATCTATTTAGCTTCCTAAAAACATTAGAATGACAGAAAGGATAGGGTCCTATATAATATTTAGAAAACGCGTAAACATTTCCTAATTTAAGTAAAACTCATGATTTTTGTTTAGATCGATAAAGTCAAACAGGGTTATGGGAGCAGTAATACCGGGAACGTCTCGCGAAGATTCTTTAATGATCCCTTATTGACAGCCCAAATCACTGGAGTCGATGCAAAGTTAATTGAACATCTGTCGATCATACTTGAACTAATTACATGCGGGGATTATGCTGTTGATACTGAGAAATTCAGACTGTTCGCTGAAGAAACTGCGGAGCTGGCTATTTCCTTATATCCATGGTATTACATGCCCGCTTCTGTACACAGAGTTTTGATGCATGGTGCAGAAATAATCGAAACCGCTACACTTCCTATTGCTCTCCTCTCAGAGGAGGCTGCTGAGAGCAGAAACAAAGATTATAGATCATTTAGATCCCATCATTCGAGAAAAACTTCTCGTTTGGCAACTAATGAAGACATCCTCCATATGCTGTTACTATCTTCTGATCCACTACTTTCTCATCTCAGGCCAGAACCGAAGAAAAAACATTTGCCTTTAAGTGATGGCGCTAGAGCACTACTTATTTTGAATGAAGCTAATTTGTAGGTATCCGCATTTATGAAAAAGATATCTTTTTACTTACATTGATCACGAGAAATTTAAATTTTCATATTATGCGCGTCAAAATTATTGAACAAAATTTCTGCAGATACAAAAATTATCAGAAAAATTCTGAAACGTGTCAATTATCATTTAAAATTTGCCAAATTTCGATGTATAACTGAAAAGAAGCGTTTATTGGAAAGGTTTTCTCATTATCTTTTTGAATCTGCTAAAATAGAGAAAGCAAATTTTCTCTCGTCTGAAAAAAAATTAATAAATCGTTTCAGCATGTGTCTTCACACCATTTCTCGAGTTGAAAGGGTTGGTGAGGATTTGAAGAAGAGTAAAATCAAAAATTTTATAGTATGTCGAACTTCTCTTAATTCAAATAATCATTCTGTCAGGTAGCATTTTCTCAGAGCGAATGAGACAATACCAAATAAAATATTTTTTCTATTTTAGACAGAAAAAATTCATCTCCCGCACTTCTCAATAGAATATTCAAAGACCTTTCCAAAGAGGCACTACATGATTCCTTTTGCCTATTCAGGAAATGGGGCTGACCTGGGGATAGGGGTTTGTAGCGAAAAATTTCCTGCAATACATTGAAATTCAGCAAAATCTAAACCAAATTTTTCCAAAAATTTGTTTTTTTTGCAGAAATAAATTTATTCCATAATTTGGACGAGCACGGTATAAATTAGATTCTATGTAAATTGTGCCACATTAGGGTACCTATCGATATTGTTATAAACAGTATCATCATTCTCATTTGGTTAAATTTTTTTCTTACAGATGCGGAGCCAATTATTCTTAGCAGGTGAAATTTAATATTTTTCGTTGAGTAGAGCCAATATTTCCCAAATTTTGTAATCGGAAAAAATTACTACTTATTCAGATTATTCTTATCCAATAGAATATATGTCTTTGGGTTTATGAATTGTACGATATTCCGCTTTCCGATTGATCACACTCACAAACAATCATTTTTTATCCAATAAACCTTCCAACAATCAGTAGACGGTATAGACATACAGCTTAGTCTTCAAAACTGTTTATACTTTCTGCTTGGAAATTGTCAAGATCGATTCATCGGATCAGTTACTATAGAGATTTACCTCCATCACGAATATTTTCGAAAAAATGGAGCATCCTTGTATTTTTTGCCGTTTTTAGGCTATTTCCTACCACTGTGCGCCGACAGTCCGACAGCCTTCGCTTCCCGTCGCCCGTTCGCTTTCGATACTGCCGTCGCCTGGTCTTCTGCCGTGCCCAGCTGCCGAGAAACCAGGCCGTTGATTTTTTTTGCCAGAGCTTCCTCCGACGAGCGAAGCCAGACCGACGTCGTGTGCCCGCCTTTTCGTCCAGCCGGAGAGAATATTCGATGCCGTTCTGACCCGGAGCTCTAACACACCAGCGCTTCGATATTCGTCGCCGACTACCGTTTTCGGCCTTTCGTTTCTTTTCATCGCTTGCGCTTTACTTTCGTTTTCTTTTGGTTATTCTTCCAGACACCCAACGGCTGGCTCTACCATCTTCCGCTTCGACGACGTTTTTCCGGAGGGCGCATCCACCATTACCAGTCGTGTTAGCCGAACTTCGGAATTCGACCTACCGTAAGCCGTTGGGAATTCGTCAAAACCTAACATCCCGTTGTTGCCAGTGGTGTTCCCGCAACCCATGGTAATAATTTGGCGCCCAACGTGGGGCAGAAGGAAAATTGAAGAGGACTTGGAAGCTCGTCCCCGAACCACACGCTCTCCTAGCCGCGGTCTCGTCTGTCGTCGCAGTTCTGGGAACTGCCTGAAAACAGCCCAGTGGCGCCCAACATCTCGTCAGAACCGTTCGCTGACATCGTCTTCGTCGACCTTCCGACGAACTTCAAAAGCCGTTCCGATCGCCTTCACTATATTCGCCGACGATCGCTTCGTAAAACCTGACAGCAATCGCTTCTCGATGGACGTCCCATTCAGAACGCCGTTCCGATCGTTTTTCCAAACGATCGCTCAATTAGCGAAATCGAAAATGTTCGCCTCGTGCTACGCCGAAAACCACGGACTCCACGTCTCCTTCGAGACCGTACCATCAAATTCCGTTCTGGTCGCCGACAACTCCGTACCCGACATCGTTAGCGAAGGCGAACCAGAAAACATCGCCGCGGCCACCGCAACCAAAGTTGCTGTCGGTCCATTAACCCTTTCACTGCTGTACCAATTTCGCTTCTTGTGCCCCCGTGTGCTGTTGAAAATCAGCCAAACCGGCCAAATACGGCTCCCGTATTTTGGGCACTGTTAAATCGAGAGGTCTCTTTACACATAGGCGTCACATCCATCAGGTCAGGGGGGAACAAACAGTCACTATTTTTGTAGAAATGAAATGAAAATGGGGCAAAATAAATTTATTGGATGATTGTAGATATTGCACGTGAAATGACAATTATTATGAATAAATGGTAAAACTAAATATTTTTCATCGTATGGTATCTTTCGAAGCAAGGAACCACACAAAGCGCCACATTGCATTTTTCGCACCGATAGGTTGTTTCCTTTCGTTTATGCTTCGAACAAACGACGCAACGTTTCGGTATTAATTTATTGCGGTCGTTCATTTGTTTGGTCATCGAAGGGAAATGCCTACTAATCAGACGCAGTGGGTTTTCTTCATCTGGCCTTCCACTTGGAGCACGGGTTGCATGCTTTTTATGGGCTTCGATCAGTTGCTTTATAAGATGCAGCTGGAAATCCGTAAGCGGTACTTTTTTTCCAGTTTTTAATTCGTAAAGGGCGTGTGCATTGACGACCGCCATGTCCAATAGGTGAAAGAAAATTTTTTTATAATATTTTACTGATTTACGAACGCTTTCGGTGGAGCTGTAAAGCATATCGCACTTATCAACTGCTCCTTTATTTTTGTTGTAATCTACAACACAGATTGGCTTCTCTATCCCTTCTCCTCTTCTATTGAAGATGACATCCATTTGGTTTGGATGGAACGTTGTCAGCATCGTAACGTCGCGTCGATCTTTCCATTTGATGGCCATCATAATCTCATTGGAGGCGCACTCGATTTCGCCGACTGAGAGTTTTTTTTTTAGTGTAGGCATATTTGCTCTGTTTGCCCTAACAGTGCCGCACGCATTTATTTGATGATTGTGTAGTATAGAAAACAATTCTGGGCTGGTATACCAATTATCTAAGTATAAATTATGACCATTGTACATGTAAGGTTCCACAAGTGTCAAAACCACGTTGGAACCAATTCCGCGACTTCCTTGAAACATTTGTAGTTTTGTTGAGGCTCCGGTATATATTATGAAATCTAAAATGTATGCGGTTTTACAATCGCACAAAACGAAAAATTTTACACCGAAACGGTTACGTTTTTTAGGGATATATTGTTTAAAATCAACACGACCCTTAAAAAGTATCAAACTTTCATCAATGCAAAGATTTTGGAAAGGATGCAAGTTTTTCGAAAACACATCTTTCAGGTGGTCCACTACTTTCCTTATTTTAAATAAACGATCATCCGGATGTTGTTCATCATTATTAGCGAAATGAAGATTTCGTAATAAAAGAATATATCTGTCACGAGACATTATTTGGCCAAATATTGGTGTTGAAAGGAACGGATCTGTCGACCAATAATCACTTATTTTCCTCTTCTTCACTTGGGCCATCAAGAGAGACAGTGATAAAAATAGATAAACCTCGTCGACATCGGTCTCAGTCCATTTGGTTTGTCTAGAAGAACCCGAGGCCTTTTCGGAATTGATATTCCCGTAGCGATTGGTTTCAGTTACAATTAAATCCAATAGACTCTCAGAAAACAAAAATTTGAAGCATGTCATTTCTAGTACATCGGTATTGAAAATGTTTTTATCTTCCGATTTTTGTGGATCATATGCATGAATAGTTGGCTCGAATATACCGCTGTTCCATGAAAATGTTTCAGTTGCATCTTCGTCTGAAAATAATTTATGATTTTTTAATTACTGTAGGTACTGTTTATGGGGACTTTTGGTACTTACTTCTTGAATCTACATCCATCGCTGATTCATCATCTGATAGGTCCGATGAAGCGTCATCCATTCCGGTATCTTCTGTTTGTTCATCTTCATCATTGGAGGAATAATCATGCTCACTTTCACAAAAAACTTCTTCGTCACTGTCCATCAAAATAGCGATGAGCTCTCCTTCTGAATAATTTTTATAACGACGTCTTGCACCGCTCATATTTGTCACGAAAAATAAAAGGGACACTTTCAATAAGCACTACGAACAAACTTTCTTTCGAAATGACTATTTTTGCTAAGTAACTTCTCTTTATATAGACAAACATTTAACGACGTAGACAATTCACGGAATACCATTAGTAAGATTAAAATTTATTCTGGAAACTGAACAAAAGGCTGATTGCTTAGAGGATTAAGAAAATCTATGCCATTTTAAAATTGCTATTCATCATGGAATTAACACTAACGGCACCACTGGACTTCCAGGTAACAATCGGACGTCTGTGTACGGTTCCCGGTCTTTGGGCCGCCACAATGGTAACTTGTTTAAATTGCTTTCAAATTCGGGAAAATGACCCTAAGTACAATGTACATTACCACTGAAAACCATAAATATATTTTTTTTACATTTATACCCCGAAAAAGATCGATCGTAAATATACGGCTCCCGCATATCAACTGCTACATTCCGTTGCGTATTGATACGGTTCCCGCAGTGAAAGGGTTAAAGAATAGCTCCAGAAAACCAGCCCGTATTCGACGCCGAAACATTCATCTCCGAAGCTCTTACGCCGATCTCATCGATCTTCAATCGTCGTCCGCTGACAACGATTTCCACGTCGAAGATCCAAATTCCGACTCGACATGGTGAAAAAACCACCCGTGCCTGAGCAAGTTTCAAATTCCGCGAGGCCACGCCTCCCATCCGTCGACGCTGCCGTTACTCGTTCCTGATTGGTGGATCGTTCATTCACCAAGTCAAGCGGAACTTGGAATTTTTCTTCGTTTTCTGGAAGCAACACAGAAAATCATCGCTAAGGTCCAAATCACGTTTTTGTTCCCGTTCGTCCGAAATACTCAACATGGACCAGACTCCGTTTTTCGTTCAACTTGGAAACTTCATCAGCGACGATTTTCCCCGGAATTCACCACGCCACCGACGCTGCCATCACGTGTAGTTCCGGGAGTGTTGAAAGACGGGAAATAACTACCCGAGTGAGTGAAGTGGCCGTGAAATTCGTCCTTCGCTCACATTATTAGTTTTAAGTTATCATTTTTCCGTTTCTCTGTAACTCTCATATTTTCTGTTTTCCCGTTATTTCTCACATTTCATGTACGACCAATCATTTAATAAAGAAGAGCTATTTGCTATCTTTCCTTCACCGAATCAACTCCGGATGCGATCTGTCTTCAACAAGGGGGCGAATTGTTACCCTTAAGTAATACTACCTTCGATTTCTCGATAGAAATTATTAAACAGATCGCATCCATCCCTTGAGGTGGAGTCCCGCTGCGAGTTGTGGAAAGAGGGTACCTTTTCCCGAGTACGATACTTCACCAAAGGGGTGGAGTTCCTCGGGAAGTTGTACGCTAAACTACCCTCTTTCTTCCACAAACGGGGCCCTAAGGGGATAAAAGGAGCAGCGGTTCGGTGGAGAAAGTCAGTCGAGAACGAGTAAATTAACACCATCAGACGTCGTCGTTACCATCCACCGACTCCTGGCCAAGAAAACCCAACCAGTTCAGCGCTACGCCGACGGTCCGACAGCCTTCGCTTCCCGTCGCCCGTTCGCTTTCGATACTGCCGTCGCCTGGTCTTCTGCCGTGTCCAGCTGCCGAGAAACCAGGCCGTTGATTTTTTTGCCAGAGCTTCCTCCGACGAGCGAAGCCGTACCAACGTCGTGTGCTCACCTTTTCGTTCGCCGTTCCGACCCGGAGCGCTAAAACATCAGCGTCTTCGATAATCGTCGCCGACTACCGTTTTCGGCCCTTTCGTTTTCTTTTCACGTTTACTTTCGTTTTCTCTTAACTATTCTTCCAGACACCCAACGGCTGGCTCTACCATCTTCCGCTTCGACGTCGTTTTTCCGGAGGGCGCATCCACCATTTCCAGTCGTGTTAGCCGAACTTCGGAATTCGACCCACCGCAAGCCGTTGGGAATTCGTTAAAACCTAACATCCCGTTGTTGCCAGTGGTGTTCCCGCAACCCATGGTAATAACATAACCCAGTGCACTACAATCTGCACTCACTGGAGTAGCTCATTATGAACTGTTTATGAATACCGAGATTGAGGGTGAGCGTCACTCACCCTTAGGCGAGTGACGATTTGAGTGTAGATTGAGTGAAGGGTGAGTGAAGTCTCTGAATTTGGGCCTAAGAGATATCTAATCGTCGCGCCACCCTGTCGTCCGTCTGGATCTTGGCTAAGTTTCGTATCGGTCATTCGGTTTCGTTACTCGTGTCCTTTCAGTCAATTTTTAAAGCGAATATACACTCTATAATTTTGTTTGAAATTACAATTGTTCTCTAGTTGCAGCGGTAATTGGTGTATTTTATCATTGGTAAGTACCCTTTTTTAATTTGGAAAAATTAAAACCAACGACATACTGAGTGATAGTGAATATTTAATTTAATAAAGATAAATTTTCAGCTACGAAATATATTGTGGTCAAAAAAGTTAACACATTTGAACACATTTCATTGTCAATCAAACATCGATCATGTTATGTTATTTATGCAAGAAAAGTTTCTTTTCCTGATTTATCAACAAACCCACCAACAGATAATGATCCACCCGATAATAGATCAGATGAGGAGATAAGTTTTTCTACCCAAGATTACTTGGAAGAATTTCGGAATATTAAATTAGAAACTTTAACGGATGGAGTTATAGACCACCCAACAAACGAGGCACTCGCCGCATATATTATATGGGCGGAACGAAAAAGTACAAGCAATCTAGAAGAGATTGCTAAGGTACAGATGGAGTTCAACAATAATATAACCCGCCACATTACCAATTTGATCGACAACGTGGCGGTCCTCAAAAGTGCCATTGCTGAGGTAGAGAGGGGCTTGGCCACAATCACATCTCAAGTCACTGCTATAACGAATGTTGGAGCATCTACATCAAGTACTACCCAGCAGATGATCCCTACTCAGTCGCGTGCAACTACTCCCCAACTTGTACCTGCTCCTCAAGGATCAATAATTCCGGATTTGACACCCAAGAATCAAGAATTGGAGAATTTACTCGGGGTACTGCGTCTAGACTTCTCATCGGCAGATCACATTGAATATCCCGAGTCAGTTTGTGATACATTCTTCAAACTGATATCTCTTCCTAAAGACAAGTTCTTGCAGTAGTGCAACAAAAATGCCCCAGGATTTGCATCTTATAACACCGATTATCCTGTCTTATTCAACCACTTGCAAAAAGGAGCTAGATTGAGATACACAGATGCCTTGAAGACGTTTAACCTTCCGTGTACTACGTGGGGTATGACACACCCCAGTCGTCGAATATTCACAATTACTTCAAAACTATAAAAGTGCGGGAGTTCATGTTCTGAGTAGCTGGAGGGGCGACGTTTCCGCTCCGATTGGCGCCATTACGTTAGTTCGGCGACTGCCACGAAGCTAGTTACGCGCGTTTTAAGTGCGCGTGGGTATAACACACACCACCTCGTTTGGCGCGTCGTTATAAAGGTATGTTCCATAATTGAAGATTTTCTGTCTTTTATTATTTGTTTAAGTGTCCTATATTAGAATTATTGGTTTTACAGTTATCAACTCATAGAGAAATATGTCTCGATTGATAGAGTCGGATATATCTAAAGCACTTTTAGATGAAACAATTGAGTTTGAGACAGAAAATGAGAACTTTGAGGAAGAATCTGAAAATGACTCCGATCATTTGAGCATCCAAAGTGATACAAATAGCGAATTTGAAGCTGAATTTCCTTCTTCGAAGTCGGATAGTGCTGACGATATACCGCTTTCGGACCTACGCCAAAATAGAGCTTCATATTATACAGGTAAAAATGGAGTTACTAAATGGCAGAAAGATCCATACAGAAGCAATGTTCGTCGTAGAGCTGAAAATATTATCACTCATTTACCCGGTGTAAAAACGGTCGCTAGAGACAAGACGTCACCTCTTCAGTGTTTTGAGTTGTTTATTACTGATGAAATGATTGAGGAGATTGTGAATTGTACTAATGAAAAAATACGCATGCAAACCATTAGTGATCAGAAATTTGAAACAACAAAGGAGGAGATGAGAGCACTTTTTGGGTTACTCTTTATATCAGGTTTAGCACGTTCTGGTCGTCAAAGTACAATAGATTTATGGGCCACGGATGGCACTGGCATGGACATTTTTCGAGACACAATGAGTAGAAATAGATTTGCTTTCTTACTGAACAACCTAAGATTTGATAGTGCAGCCACGAGAAATGAGAGAATGCAGGCTGATCGATTAGCTCCAATAAGAAAAATTTTTGAACTTTTTATAAAAAAATGTCAAGATGCTTATATTCCGCATGAAAATCTTACAATAGATGAAGAATTGGTTGCTTTTAGGGGAAGATGTTCTTTCCGTCAGTACATACCTTCAAAACCAGCTAAATATGGTATAAAAATTTATTCTTTGGTGGACAGCAAGACATTTTATACTTTGAACATGGAAATATATTGCGGAAAACAGCCTGAAAATAGCCCTTTTGCTGTAAGTAACAAACCTTATGATCTGGTGGATCGATTGGTACAATGCGTATCACAATCATGTCGGAATGTGACAATGGATAACTTTTTTACCAGTTATGAAACTACAGAAAATTTACTAAAACATCATAAGGGGCCGTTCAAATATTACGTAACGCACTTTGGGGGGAGGGGGGGTCTTGTAAAACGTTACGATGCGTTATAAGGGCGGGAGGGGGGTTTCCCCCATTATGTTTTCGCAGTGCAATTATCGCTGTAACTTTGTGAAAATGACATTTTCTTCGCAAGCAATTTTATACTTGGGAAGTACATATTTACGAAATATAATAAGTTTGAATTGAAATTGCATACAGTAGACATCATATGTTGAGATTCTGTCGCAGTAAGTTAAATCTGACGAACCCCATTCTTCATTGAGGTGCGTTGTCGATTTTCGCGGTACAAACTAAAGAAGCCTTATCTCAACACATGACAAACCAATTTGATTATTTATTGCAGGGTTACGTATTTTTATTCGATAAGACAGGCGCGCTGCACCTACTTTTTCGGCTCATATTGCACTCGTGTTAGGCAGTGCTGTTAACACAGACGCAAATTGTTGTTTTGTAGCTACCAAAGTGATTTAGTTTAACTATAATGTCTTCAAAAGAAGGAGATTTATACCATCACTTGTTTTTGGCGTATAAAGAAGCTCATGCTGACTTGCCAGCTCAACTGTGCCAAAAACGTGCCAACACGTCCAAAGACAGACTAAAAAACAAAGAAAACTTTATAGAATACATAAAGGGTGTTATACGAGAGTTTAAAGTGAAGACCACGAAAAAAAAAGCAACAATGCTCAGTTATTTTACAAAGGTAAGTTAACCGCCCAGACGTAATATTATTGCAAATAACGGAGTACTTCCGGGAATAGCTTACACCCATATTGGGAAAAGTATTAGCAGTAGGGAAAATTTGACGGTACGCCAACTTTGAATGATGTATTTTGGATGAAGAATTTTTAGATTCAGTTCTACCCGTAATTTATAACTTATACTTTTTTCTTTCAAATAGAGCACGTTATATTTTATTTTATATTAAATTGTACATGAAATCTCAAAACCAATTTGCGATAGATCTAAATCTATGGTTTTCAAGATATTTTGGAAAATATGTGAAATGTAAGCAGTCTTGAAATATTTTTTGATTATCGCATGGTTTTGGATTGATAAATATGGATTTTCAGTCAAAAAATGGGTTATTTCCGCCGAGTTCATTTATATTACATACATAGTTTAAGAAATATTACTCTAGGTTCACAAGAAAAATGGCAGAGATTTATACATTAAAACTATCAAAAATTATTTTTTTTTTAATGGACTGTCAGACTGTGTACAAGTTCCAAAAGAACTGTGCTTTATAACCAAAAAAGGCTTACTATTTTTACTGATAGTGATAGATTTGAAAGAAGTGACTTTTGATGGTTTCGTTATACAAATTTAAACTTTTTCTGTATGAATTCAAGTGAAATGAAATATTTTCTAGCCTCAAATTTATATTCATTAAAAAATGATGCTTTATCCAAAAATTATCTAACTATTTTCCAACCGGAATTCCTGATATATTTTTCGGAATATCTCAATAGAAATGATCAATTTAAGGCACAATATTTTGCAAACAGTTCATTTAAAACTTGATGTACACTGAAAATATAAAATAATCTATAGAGAATTTCATTTGGAATTAGCAGGTCAGTATCAATCATTAGTTGAAACAGCGGTAAATGTGAAAATAATTTATTCAAAGTTGCACCAATATCTATCCTCGTGACTCCCGGGGGAAACTCTGCTACAGGCAGAAATGCAAGAAGCACCAAACATATATTTTTTATGATAAGTATAAATATTTTCAGCTACCTACGAAAACATCAAGTACGCCTGCAACATTTCTTTCTGCAAGGCTTGATGCCCCATCAACTTCAAGTAAACAGGTATTACCTGCATGTGGTGACGCAAATAAAAATTATTCAAATATTCAATTAATCAATTCTCCATTTATGTTCACACTGTGTTTAGGATTTGGATGCAGCGGGATCATCTGCATGTTCGTCTCCTATGGAATCAATTGTTGTAATGACTAAAAACGAGAGGTCTGACCTCAAACGAAAGATGAGCGATAATGGCGATGATGAGGAAACTGTGTACAACATGAACACCCTATGTACGGAACCAAATACGACTGCAGTTACTTCGGCCAACATAAAGAATGTTTTGAAGAAACCGGCCCAGGAAACTCTTATAAAGAAAATCAGTCTACTTCATCAGAGAATAAATATTCTTACTGAAGCAAGGGATACTGGTTTGGCCAAAGATGATGTAAATGAAGAAATAAATAAACTCCGAAAAGAATTGAAAGAAGAAGAGAAATGTTTAAAGCAAAAAAGAGACAATGCGCAGCGTGCAAAAAAATTTAGGGCAAAAGAAAAACTTGAGAAAGAAGGACGACAGAAAAATAATTCCGTTGCAATGAAACATCGATCTGGACCTGGGCGGCCTTCTGTAGTTGACTCACAACCTGCTCTCCTGGAGACAATAATTAACATTGCCATTCATGGGAGTGCTGCTGATGAACGTCGCCGAACAGAAATGATTAGAAGTTGTCTTACTCTCTCTGATCTGCACGAAAAGTTGTTATTGATGGGATTCCAAATTTCTTGAAGTGGCACATATCTTCATTTACTTCCCTGCGTTTCTACTACTCAAGAAGGAAAACGGCACGTACGCACCGTGCCCGTAAAGTTAGCCAGGCCACAAACTGAGATGCACAAAATGCACGAGGACGAAGAATTCTGCACCGCTACAATCAGATTCTTGGAATCTCTCGCTTCGCTTCTGGGACCAAAGCAAGTATTTGTGCTATCCCAAGACGATAAGGCTCGTGTGCCTATCAGTTTACCAGCGGTGAAAATTCATAGTCCTCTGCTGATGCACATGGAATACAGAGTACTTTTACCAGATCATGATTGGGTCGTGGCAGAGCGGCACAAACTCATTCCCTCTGTTTATGCCGGCATCATCGTGGATTCTGACGGCTTGGGTAAAGTAGAAGCTGTTGGTTACAGCGGACCGACACACGTATCCATAAGAAGTGGAAAACATGGATCCTCAACAGCCAACACGCACGCTTTTGATTTCGAACAACTTTTGTCGGTTCCTGCATTTAAACCCTAGTCATGACTGCGTCAAACAGCGTGAAGCCAGTAATCATCATTTTTGTAGATGGTGGACCGGACGAAAATCCACGTTACCGGAAGGTCAAAAACTTTGCCGTTCAGCATTTTAAGAAATACGATTTGGATGCCCTGTTCATTGCGACCAATGCTCCTGGACGGAGTGCATACAACCGAGTTGAGCGACGCATGGCCCCTCTAAGCAGACGACTATCGGGCGTCATCCTGCCCCATGAACATTTTGGTTCTCATTTAGACAACAAAGGAATAACTATAGACAATGAGTTGGAAAAACTTAATTTTGAACACGCTGGGGAAACACTTGCTGAGATATGGAGAGGAATGAAAATTGATAGCTACGATGTTTCGGCAGAATATAGAAAGCCTGAAGATTACTTGCAAGATCCAGTGGAGCCCAATCTAAAATGGTATAGTAATCACGTCCGCGAATCCCAATATTTCTTGCAAATTATTAAATGCGCGGACGAATCATGCTGTTCTCGTCCGCGGAGTGCACTTAAATCCATTTTGCGGGACACTTTTCTACCGCCACCCTGCCCAATCCTTCAGACAGCAAGCGAGTTTGTAGTACCTAGTCAACAAGACAAAGGAACGTGCAAGTTTTCCCCACTTCTTGTGAGGTTGGCAATTGATCTTTCACCTCCTATACAGGATTTTAAGCAAATGCCTTACGATTTCTTTTGCCCATCCATTCAATCCGATCTCAGGAATAGAATATGTGCTACCTGTGGAATCTACTTCACACACACACACAGACTTCCGAAGATTATCGGGGGAGTAAAGTGCGGCCACAGCGACTAGCTGCCAGAAGAGCAAATGAGATTTTATGCATTGTGCGTCGTTGTGAAGCATCTTCTGAGGACGTCGATTGGCTCGACGAAGACGAAGTTGAAAGTGATTTGACAATCCCGGAGCCTTCTGCGTCTGCTCTTCGAATGCCAGTGATGAAAGAGTCAGAATGGCTGGTAAACCCGTGGACAGAGGACAAGTAACTTTTTTTCTTTTGAGGTATTACTATTTGCTTATTTCAATTGCAGCTGATTTGTTTTTTTTTTGGTTATTTTGAATTAAAAGAGTTCATTTTTGTCAGGTATCTTTTATTGCACCTCACGAGCTTACTTGTACAAAGACCAAAAATTTGGGGCGAATAAGAAAAACAAGCAGCGACGGCATAATTAAAAACTTAATAATACTAGTAATTGCGTGTTGGTACAAATACTATTCATTCTAACAAGTTTTGAACTGAATTGAATGTTTATTATATTATGCGCGATTGATCATCAAATAACGATATGAATAAATGAAAAGACAAAATATGTAATATTGAATGCAAAGTAGAAATCACCTGTTCCATTTATAATAAGAGCAAACGCGATTAAAATAAGAATAAAACTGTTTTAGTGACTTTCCCGTACTTTTCGCAGCATAATATCTTCTGGGTGAAAATGTTCACTTAGTGTTACGTAACATGTGGGAGGGGGGGGGGCGTTCAAAAACGTTACGGTGCGTTACATAGGGGGGAGGGGGAGTTGAAAATCACCAAAATTTGCGTTACGTAATATTTGAACGGCCCCTAAGCTTACGGTAGTTGGAGCTTTACGCGCTAATGAGACTTGTATTCCGCCAGTTTTCAAGAATAGTCGTGAAGCAAATTCATCAATGTTCGGATTTCAAAAAGATATTACTATAGTATCTTACGTTCCAAAGCCACGTAAAATGATATATCTGATGTCTTCACTACACCATGACAAAGAAATTGATCCTGCAACTGAAAATAAACAAAAACCTGCTATTATAACATTTTATAATGATACCAAAAGCGGTGTTGATGTGGTTGACAAGTTGAGCAGAACTTATGATGTATCACGGAATTCTAAACGTTGGCCACTGACGATATTCTTTGCTTTACTCAATCATGCCGGAATAAATGGTATGATTATACACATGTTCAACAATGGAATAAAGAAAAATAAAACAAATTTGAGAGGAAAGTTCATTCGTGAGTTGGCCATTTCTTTGATAAAAGAGCACTTGAATACAAGAAGACAAAATCAAAAACTTCCAAAAAGACCTGCGCACTAGAATATCTAAATATTTTGGGGACCTAACTGAAAATGTATCAGAGCCTCCTGCAAAAAGGCCGAATACGATGCAGAGGTGTTCAAAATGGACAGAAAAACCAAATACTCATGTAAAAAATGTTGCACGCCAATATGTATGGAGCATGCTAATTTTTTTTGTCAAGATTGCGGTGATTTTGAAACCAATGATCTCAATTTAAATTAATGTTTATTACGTTTATCCCTAGTTTAGTGCATTCTTAATTCATGACTCATTCCTAAATTTAAAGTATTGTAATAATAAACATGTGCTATTTTCAATCAGTGTATAAGAAAAAAAAGTTGTAAGTCTAAAAATTTAAAAAAGTTATGTTTCTATTCTTTTATTCATAAAACTGATAGTAATATTAAATTACTTCGTTTTCTTTATTAACCCTATTGATTACAATATACAAATAATATTCCATAAACAAAACACTCAAATAATTGAAACATATACTAGTTTTATTATATCTTAATTTTTTGGGTATGTCACACCCCACGTAGTATAGGACAGGCGTTTTAATCACCTGGTACACGGAAGGTTGAGGGTTGTTGAACAAGCATGCCAGCGGCAGCGACTCCTCTAGAGGTAATTGTTCCCTCAATTTGATAGATTCATCATAAATCTTATGTTGCGCTAAAGATTGTTGATTATTTTCATGGAAATAGTTAGTTTTCACTTTATAAGCACTTTTTATCAATTTACACGTTTTATTTATATTAAATTAGTAATGCCATAGTATATTAATTACTCTTTGCATTAAAAATCATGCTATCTCCAACAAAACATAATTTTTTTTCCGTTGAGCTCAGCTGATGGTCGTGGTGAATAAGTGAGGTGACAGTCGGATTGTGAGTGTAGTTAGATGATGGTTTGCCTAATCTGTAAAGCCTGCAGTGGTTCAAATTGGTTACACTCCCGCGGCACTCTATGAAATGGCGAATGCGCTTGTGATGATAATCTATCATTCAATATCATTGTCGGGCGACTCGTATCGGTCAGGCCACGACGGTGGGGGAACTTGAAGTAGTAGGGCAATTAGTGGGAGATTGCCTGAGGACACCACGGTTTAAAAGGCAAGACGCAAACTAGGAAAGGCAGTCTGGCCAGCGTGCTGAGCTGGGTAGACGCCTTCTCTAGGGCCCTCCTCTTCTCCTTGCATTCTTACGGGTTGAGTTTGAATGTTTACCTCTCGGATTCTTACGTGTTGAGTTTGAGTCAACCCTCTGGCATTCTTACGTGTTGAGTTGGAATGTTTACCCCTCGGATTCATACGTGTTGAGTTTGAATCAACCCTGCCACATTCTTTCTTTATTTTGAATCGAGGATAATACATTTGTTGTTTTCTTCTTACTAGGGTTCTGTCTAAATTATTTCTAGGGGCTGGAAAGCAAGAGGTCCACGCCCAACAACGCACAGACGTCGAGACGTCAGCCCGGACGGTAAGAGGAGCAACCGATTGACGAGGAATCGTATTTGTATAAGATTTTAGTTTCGGTTTTTTTTGGAATTGATTTATAAGTTGGGGTTTTGAAATAAAATATTTGGGAAAATAAAACAGGCGAATCAATTGAGCACATCACACGCTGAGCTGCTAATTTGACTGCAACTTTTGTCATGGCCATGAAGTGAAAGATTTCGTCATAACATCGAAATCAACGTAGTATTTAATGAATATTGGTGTTGTATACATTTCATCCAAGATACATTCCGATATCTTTTTTCTGTTATACATCATATTAACTTTTCTTTACGAGGGCAGTCTTTTTGTAGGTGTCAATTTGTCTTTAATTTGCCTTGAAAAGCGTTCTTCCATTTTCAGTTTCATATATGTCCCCGAAGAATAATTTGAATACCGCATCAGACCTTTGAATACAAGAACTTTGAAACGAATCTAAAAAAGCTGCGCATTGGTATCGCAGAGTCTACGTGGATATATTTCATCAAGAACGATGACGACAAGCCGGGGTCACAGGGCAGATTAAAAAGAATCGCGGATGAAATAAGGTTTCAAATTATTGATGAGTCACTTTAAGCGATCTTTCAAACTCATTATACAGATGTCTTGAGGAAAATTGTTCTCAGAGTTCTCAGAATATTAATAGTGTCAAAAAGCATGTAAACAGGAAACATTCGTCGGCTGATAGTGTGTTCAATACTGAAGATGAATATTTGAATCATAGTGAAGAGTTATGTGAGGGAAAAGCGCCCCAAGAAATATTTAATGTGGAAAACGCAAATATCAATCAAGAAAAAATAGGTACAGTCGCTAAATTTCGTCCCCTTCGATATCTATTTCATTAAACACTGTCATCTGTTATTAGTGACACGAACTAGCTTCTAACTGCATCAGTCGGCCATTGTGAAGAAGTGAGGGCGGCACGACGTTCGTACCGGCAGAAATTCTAAAATCAGAAAAAGTGTTCAAAGTGAGTTTTCATTGAAATATGCTCGGATTCCATAAAATATTGAGATGCCCGACTTGTTGATGCAATTTTATTGTCAAACTAACCTTTATTACATCAGATGTTAATCGATTAAGTAAAAATTGTAGGTTATAACACGTTTTTTGCCTCAATGGGAGGAGCCAAAATAAATTGAAATTTCTTAATATCGTCCCCTTACGTGAACCTTATTTCGTCCCCAGGACGGTATTAGGATCTCGAACAGTGAATGGATCGCGAACGTTCATATCACTTCTTTTTGTATGAAACTGTAGATTGATGTTTTTTTTAATTTGTTAGATGCCAAAAAGAAAACTGTGGGATGCTGGAGCAATGACAAAAGCTGCTGAAGCTGTACAAGCGAATGAAATGGGTTATATTTATATTGTAACAGTCTGGAGCCTGTTGATCATTTAAAGTAGTACCTTCGAGTTGCTCCATGACCAAGACGCGTATCGTATGAGAAACTTTAGTAAAATTTTATTTAAATCACCGAGTTAGATTGAAATCGGTAACAATTCATTCGGTGCGCATTGATTGACGGTCGGTACGTTTTCCGGAGTGGGAACCATTTCTCCTGCCGCCTCCGAATCAGACGTTTCACGAATTGGGGGAAGTACTGGAAATTATTGCGATTCCAATCATTGTCTCATTTTCGGAGTTTTGTATTAGTTCGATGTTGAATTCTTATTTCGCTCGTACCTCGTGGCTTTCGATCGATGACGAAAATCATTCCTCGAGTCAGGAGGGTTGTATGAACCAACCTAATTGATCATCTTATCAGGGTTCCCGATCAAACTGTGTTGGACTGAAGAGTACTGAATTTTCGAGTCAGATCTAGAATTTCGTGATCTTCTGATGGATAACGATTCGGAGCGGATTGATTGATCGACGGTGGAGGATTTCCGGATCGAGATTGTGGTGGATTGCTTGATCGATTCTATCGACTTGCTGATCGAGATTTTCGAACTTTTGGAAAGAGAACAATTTGGCGAGCATAATTTCGGTTTCGAAGATTCAAGCGGCCATTTCTTCGCAGCGCGTGGCTTCGCAACGCACCTGGACCAAAGATAAGTCGGTTCGATTAATATTGTTTTCGTTCGAGATAATTCGACGCGGTTTCGGAAAAATAATTGTTTGGGCTTTTTGTATTGAATCGGGTTCAATTTATTGCTTATTATTTATTTTTTTGTTTTCCACGCTATTGGTTGTCATTGAGTTGACTTGTAAGGGAAACCTGAGAAAGGGTCAATAAAACGGATTAAAAGTACCCTGGTTTTTTTGTCGCTCGGACCGTTTTGGCGCTTCATTTAGATAAAGGGACATTTCCCCCCTCGTTAGAACTGAGCTAGCCGCCCCCTTTGATTCTCAACGGAATTTGCCGAGAGGGCAAAGGGGGTTACAATATATTATTTGAAGTTCCAAGAGCTACTTCGAAAGATTATGTTAAAAATTCTGAAAAATCTGTGGAATCTTTGGTGTCTGGAAGAATGGGAAGAAAACCAGTTTTGCCGATAGAATTGGAAGAGGAGCTAGTAAAGTATTATTTGCAAATGGAAAAAAATCATTATGGTGTCAAGGCTTCTGATTTAAAACGAATGGCGTACCAATTGGCGTTCAGAAACAATATTCCACATCCATTCTCACTGGCCAAGAAGAAAGCGGGCAAAAAATGGATGAAATTGTTTATGGCTCGCCACCCTGGGTTATCATTCCGTCAACCAGAGTCCTTATCACGAGCTCGTGTTCAAGGTTTTACTGCGGAGAATATTAAGACTTTCTTTAACTTATTAAAACCTGAGATGCAAAAGATTAACTTCAACTGTAATAAAGTTTTTAATGTTGATGAAACAGGGATTATCACTGTTCAACATAAAGTGAGAAAAATCTTAACAGTGAAAGGCAAAAAAGAAGTTCACAAATTGTCATCTGCTGAACGAGGTGCATTAGTAAATGTTGTTACTTTTATGTCGGCTAGTGGACAGTTCATACCTCCGTTGATGGTGTTTCCTAGAAAAAATATGAAAGCTGAACTACTTGATGGAGCTCCTCCAGGCACAATTGCTGGATGCCATCCATCGGGTTGGATCCAGCCTGAACTGTTTACAAAATGGCTGACACATTTTGTGTCTATCGTAAAACCATCAAAAGAAGATCCTATTCTACTGGTGTTAGATGGGCTTACAGCCATACAAGGAATTTGGATGTGATAGACATCGCACGTGACAATGGAGTATCAATAATCTGCCTCCCCCCGCATTCTACTGATCATATGCGGCCATTAGATGTCTCATTTGTGTTTTCTTTGAAGACATACCATGCCCAAGAAATAGAGAATTGGTTGAGTAATCACCCAGGACGAGTTGTGACGCACGACCAAAAAGGAGAAATATTTGGAAAAGCTTATTCAAAAGCTTGTAAAATTGAAACAGCAATCAAGAGATGCATATAATGTTTCCAATGGATGCACGAAGATTGCGTTGGAAATCCAGGACCAAAATTTGTCTGCTCTATTTGTTTGGAGAATTAGAAGTTCCTATTTGTTAACCAATCATTACCAATGATTAATATAACTAAAAAAGCACTGATTAGATGTAAATATAACAGTTACTTAAGTAATTTTTTTATATAATATTGTTAGGAGTATAACTCCAGTTCACGTACTGCTTATTGTAATCTCAATATCGTCCACGGGACGTAATTAGGAGCCCAAAAAAATATTTTGATAATATGAGTATTTTTGTTGAAGCCATTTGTATACTTTTTCTGAAAGCGTTAACGCATTGTTGATTATTTCTAAGAATAAAGGAATGTTGAAGCTAAAGTGTGACGTTTCATTTCTTACTGTAGTATTTTTTTTTTGGAGAATTTTTTTACAAAAAGGGACGATATATGGCGACTGTACCTACATAATTTAGAGTTATCGGAAAAAGTTGCACATGAGTTTAATTTTGAGGATAAGTGGCAATTAGAGGGACGCTCACTTAAATCGATGACTCTTGAGTTTGTTCTTACTTTGCACAATAACGATAAAAGATGTACTAAACATTCAAAAAAAAAATTAACGATATCTCATAACACCGATTTTGAATTTGTTTCAGTCATTCGCTGAATATCATTTCCAGGAGAATAAGCATAATTATGATGCATTCTGTAATTTAATTATAGATTGCAGAGATCCGTTCAAAGAATTCAGAAGTGATTACTTATTATTCAAACATTTGAAGGAAACCGAATACATAGATCCAAAAGTTCAGGAATTCACTGTTGATCATATGGTAAAAACCTCTCATCATAATGGTAAATTGGTTTACGATGACAAAAAAGCTACGGGTATTCTTATGCCCTTAAAATTTCAATTCAAGAAATTTTTTGAGGGGCACATTTTAAAAACAGTGTTGAATCACCTTCATTCTCTTCAAAGTGGTCAAATATTGAAGAACTTTGTACAAGGTGAATTGTGGAAAAAAAAACCATATTACATATATCCCGACAAAATTGGGATTCCGTATTTGTTACACATTGACGATTTTGAAATAAACAACCCGCTAGGGTCTAAATCATCGAAACACTCGATATGTAATATTTATCATTCATTTCCGTGCTTGCCAATGAAAGAAACCCAATTACGCGTGGGAGGAAATACCAGGCAAGGGTAAACCTTTCGTTCGTCTATTAAGTGAGTAAAGTAAAAATATTGCTGCACTTTAGTGAAATTGGTAATTTTATTTTCTTTTACCAAAAGGAACAAATAGTGAACGTATATGTATATTTCAGATCAAATCGCTCAGAAATTATTCAACTTTATAGAGGCAAAGTACTGGCAAGTCAGTGAAGAATATAGATTTGTATATTCATTTATTCATTCTTTTTTTTAGCAGAGAAAATTACCATTTTTCATATCAGTGTTACTGGAACGACCTGATCGTCCTACAGCAACGTTCATCCTGATTGATGAGGCGAACTGAAAAAAAAGTTTACCTCAACCCAATTACGCGTGGAAGGAAATACCAGGCAGAAATTCTGATAACAATCTCTATTATAAAATATTTTATCACAATTCAAGTATTCAACTAATTCAATTGGAGGTTTTAAATTTCCAAAGCTGTCGAAGTATTCTGCGATTTTATCCTTTTTCATATACGCTACCCAATGACTACCTCTATTTTTTGATTGATCTAAGTTCATGATTAAACATTCCACAGATTTCGCTTTGTTCTTCGGTAACTTGTCACGCATGAAAATTCCGCGAAAATGTTTAATATTCGATTGTTTAATATAGTTTTCAATTTCTTAGTCATACAATGCTCCATTGGGTAGCTTATCTATTTTTTTTTCGGATGCTGCTTTTGTAGGTTCTGCGGTTGCAAATTCAAGCCGTAACCTCGTTTCGACTTTCTGACAAATAACCCTTCTCCAATCTCTTCTATGGTCAAATTGTGACGTTTATCTTCTTCCAATTTTTGTCTTGCGTTTCTTTGCATCAATAATGGTTTTAGCTCCATTCGGATAGACGCGTTCGAGTTTATCGAAGACCTGGAGAACGGCACGCACAGAGACCAATTTTGTGAAAAAGATTCAATTCATCAAGTGTATCAGATGCTAAGAAATTTCATACCGCTTTCATTGCTGCACCATACCAGATAAATTTTTTTCAGGATTGCATTGAATATTTCGACAAACTAACTGTTGAATTGGTTTAGGCTTTCGCGGCTGTCGTTTGATGTAGAACACTTTTCTTTTCTTTTCTTCGGTTGTAATGGCTGTCGTTGTTTGGAATCACTTCCTAAAGTTTCGCTGGCACGAGTGGCAGAGGTATCGACAGAGTCAACAGAGTGCATCGAAGATGTCGAGACCTCCGAAAAAGCTCGCGAAACGTTAGGAAGTGATTTCAAACAACGACGGAAAATACATCTGATCTACATCAAAAATAACAAAAAACAAAAGTGGCGGCGATGTTGCTAACCGGATAAAATTTAAAAATTTCAATGAACTAAATTGTGGAATTTCTAGTTGAAGAGTAAATATTCCTTGCTGCTGACAAGACGATTAAATCAGTTGGACTAACCAAATGCCAATCGTTACGTTTCCATTCTGTTTCCACGATCGCAATCCCTTAAGTGTTAGCGACGATGGAAAACGCTAAGTTGGTAGCCAAGTGCAAGCGGTCGTGTCAAACACTCGTTCCGCTGCGTCCATGGAAACGTCGATTTATTATTCTATGATGAATGGTAGACCACTGTGCTTTTAGAAAGTACTTCAGAAGTCAGTTTTCAAGCGCGAAAAAGCTTAAACTGATTTGTGACGAGGTAGGGTGAAGCTGAATCGATCAATTATAATGTAAGTAAATGTATGCTTCACCTTTCAAAAAGTGCAACATATATTTATTCTGAATGGGATGGCAATAAATTATTGTGGATATCAAAATTAATGTAACACATTTCTTTTTTTAGTGTGGAAGACAACAGAACTCGAACTAGTCCCGAACAGTTCGAAATCCTCATCGATTTTATGGAAAGGTAAGCAAGGAGGTTATTTGTTAAGGGGATTAATATACAGCTTTGCAGCGATGGGGATATCTCAAACCCACAATCGGGAAGCCAAGGCCGAATAAGGAGTGACCGGTTGTGCGCCGAATTAACAGGCCTCCTCAACAGCGTTGCAGGAGGTAGTGCAAGAACAACGGAGAAATAGAAAAGGGTAAAATTAATTTAATTTTAAAATAAGAAACGCGGGCCTAGCTACGAGACATTCCCACAGTCCTCGACTGAGTGTCAAACGCAAACGCACCTAGTCATAATCAAATTCGTGTCAAAGTGCGCAACTGATGACTGCTTGGAAAATTTCTTTGGCACCATACGTCAAATCAATGGAAATTGTGTTAATCCAACCATTACACAATTCCATAGAATTTTTAGAAAACTATTATGTTTGAGATGTATCACACCTAGTGGAGGAAGACCGAATCCTGAGTCGACTATAAAGGGATCTGTAAGCGGGCTTTTCATCAAGCGATGCCGGAGCGCGTTCTTTCTTGCCGCGCTCAGCCATTTTGGACACTCACGATTCAACCACGGAAGTGTGCGGTCGTGTTTTATGCCCGTATTCACAGTCCGTACTTGAGGGTGGTGGGAGGCTAGGTATAATAAATTGGGAATTTCCGGCGTAAATAAAATCTAGCAATTTTAAAATATCTTTCACTTTGACGTTTGACGATGTGGCCAAATGCTCCTACACTCACAAATGTCACTCAGGTAAAGGAACGTTGAGGGCGTTCTATGAATTGCGCGCCAAGGGTGAGTACTGAGGGTCCCTTACCGGAGTGATACTTATCCCCTCACCTTGAGGGTCGACTGTGAATACGGGCATTATGTCTGCGTTTTCTTGTGCATGCCCTTTTGTGCTTTTTGTGCTTTTTGTGCTTGGCGTGCGTTGAGTGCTTTTCCTCTTTTCCGAAGACCTATCTGCGTTTCTGTTCGACTTGTTTAGGTATGTAATTTGCACGCTTGTTAGTAGCACGCCACCGCGTCACCCGCTTCGCGCCCTTTGTCTATTTCATGCTTTAGTTAAGTTATTTCACGCCTTAGTTAAGTTATTTCACGCTTTAGTTAAGTTATTTCACGCTTTAGTAAAGTTATTTCATGCAAAGCTATGTCCGCGACGTCATCGCCTGAATGACGCCGCGGATCAGTGCATTTCCCCTTGGTGTTGGTATGTCTTGGAATTTGTATAAAACGCTACGCGAAACATTACAGTAAATTGCGTTGGCCGCTGTCGCAAGCATTTGAAACACGGCGAAAATGCACCGCAGGTGAAAACCTTCCGGGAGGAGGAGGAACAGAGACCAGTAACCGGGAACCCAACGAGGGAAACCGATCGCCACGATCAGGCCAACATTGTTCCCAAAGTCCACCGTGAAAAACCAGAGTTTCGCCAAAAGCACCGAGCTTTCCCCTTCTCAAAATGGCGTCGGTCGGGACGCGTACCCTCTCGCTATCTCTCTCGCCACCCTCACCCGACCGTCGACCAGTTAGGTAGCTCTTGCGCACTGGTCTTTGTTCCGATGAATCACCCCTCAGCGAGCGCCCTCTTTCGGATACCTGCGTCCGGTCAATGCTTGGCAAAATTCCGTTCTCAAAATTCAACGTTTTGAGACCTGATAACTTTGATGCATGATTGATCGAGCTAGCAGTTTTCGGAGCGCGCATGACTTTCTGGCATCGCGACACTTTACCAAAACTCTTTGAAACAACAAATGAAATTGATTGAACAAATCAAAGTAAAATCACAACAGTCACCAATCCATGATTTTATCAACATCATACCGGAATTAAGACACAACAGTTTGTCGTTCCGAACTCAACAACTAAGTGAAAGATTGCACGTTTGCACAATCACATCACTTTCACCGAACGTTACAGATAGCTCTGCACATTAAAACGGCTAACGAATGCTTGCACAATATTATCAACTTTACCACTTATTTATGCTCACAGCCAACTTTACATTCAAACCTATTCGAGCACTTCTTACAGTTGTCGCGAACTGTCGCTTGACACTTTACAACGAAACCCTCTGTACACATGAGCCTCATCAACTTTAACAAATGCCTATAATGTTTATCATCGTCGGCCATGTTAGTTTTAGCCAAGCATTTGTCATTTCAACGTAATGAATCCTCCTGTCCGCCTGGGGGCCAGTAAGAACTTTTATTATCCCCGAATCCTGATCTTCCTCCCGAAAAAAGGTATCAAAGCAAACACAACGTAGGTAATTTTTCTAGACGATCACATTTTAAAGCCAAAAGTAATTATTAAAGAACCTGGGTGCGTTCGAAAGTTATTCACTTTCGGAATCTCCGGGATTGAGTAGCTGCAAAGGCAGTAGCTACTTGTTTCGGAGTTCTATGTGAGTGACTAGCTTCTGGATGAGATGGCTGAGACCATCTCTATCCAGACCCTGGAACGTTTCATGTTTGAAATTATTCCATTCAGGCACAGAAAACTGTGAAGGTGATGATGATATGACGTTGTTGAAACTGCAAAATTTAAGCAAGGTTGATGATAACTGTTACTGATGGGAAAACCTAAAACCAGATACCTATAGGTATAAATATATCGTAATACCCATTTCCGTTCAGTTGTTTTTCACCATTCGCCCATTCAGTTCAACTTATCGCCAGCCAATATGCCTAAAGTCAGAGCATCCGAGCAAACAAAATTGACCAATAATAAAGGTAGATCTATAAAATCGACCAATAATTGAAAGGTATTTTGGTCACGTGATTGTTATTGTATGAAGTATCATAACCTAATTCAATATTTTGGTGATTCCAAATTAATTTAATTTCGTTATCCACTTGTTGAATATAGCCGAACATGTTTTAAAAATTCTCAGATTGTTATTTATTACCGTTTCATATCATTTTATGATAGATCCCGCAAAATTGGTATTCTCGAATATGACGGTTCGTAATTTTCCGAAACAAAACATCGAGCGGAGAACTGCATGCGGAAATTGTATTCCGCAAGAAAGTGACGTATCACGAGTAACTAGTTCTGTGATAACATTCTAACCTTAAAGTACACCTCGTGGAGTGAGTTTATCGGTTGAAGTTAGTTTGTTGGTTGATTTGTGAGAAAATGGCAAGTGCAGACGAAGTTGCAATGGTAGTGATCGGGGAAATAGTTGATGTAGCTGCAGATTCGTTAGCAGAACAGCGAAGACCCTTTTATAGTCGATTTGATGCATTCGAACAGTCGGCTATAAGTATTGAGACTAAGGTAAAATGTTTTTGTCATAATCAATTAACAACAATTCATCTCACGAAGTATTTTATTCAGGTATTAGCATCCCTTCGATTTTCGCTAGTGGCAGCTATCAATTAGACACGGCTTCTAACGTACACGTCGCGTTAAGCCAATCGTCCCTTTCAAGATGTCTTGGCGAAGTGGTAGATGTATTAAATGAACCAATAATTTTCAACCGATTCGTCCATTTCCCCAAAAATATGAAGGAATTGGAGAAAAACCGATCTGGGTAAGTTAAAATTGTATTTAATATGTATAAAAGAATTTGTTATAACAAGTTGTAGATTTCATGAAAAATTCAATTTTCCGGGTGTTATTGAATGCATTGATTGCACCCATGTTGCAATTGTTGCGCCATCTAAAGATGATCCCATTTATAATGAATGTTCCTATGTGAACAGAAAAAATTACCATTCTATAAATGTGCAGTTGGTAAATATTGAAAAATATATTTATTATAAAGGCATATCGTTATTTAATTTATAGGCATGTGATTCCCAAATGAGGATCATAAATGTAAATGCCAAGTATCCCGGCAGCACAAATGATGCCTTCATTTGGAATAACTCCAACATACAAGAAGTGATGATTAAACTCCAAGAAAACTACCCTAATCAATTTTACTTACTAGGTAAAAAGATTCTGTGAATATTTTCAGCCTTTAATGGCAACACAAATGTTTCAACGTTCATCTTTTCCTTAAATGTTCTTTTCGACATTTGGCCATTTAGACGCTCAGGGAATTAAAACCACCCCAATCAATATTACTTCCTGGGTAAGACAATTATGCATTATTTTTAGAACTTTTATTTTATTCAAGTGTTGTTGCAGTTTTACTGGCAGTAGGTAATTAGTTATTAACATAATGATAGTTTAGAAGACTCTGGTTATCCGTTGAGGCAATAGCTGGTAACATATGGTTAAATCTCTGCTTCACAATCGATTCATTTTTTTTGTCTTAGAAGATCGCAACCATTTCTACGAAGAATGGGATTGGCACTATCCTAATAGATTGTTATATCCTAAAACAATGTATTTATAACAATATATCGAGAGGTGTAATTATTCTTACAAAATATACAGCTGATTTATGTACTGCAGTATGTACAACTGTAAATACTTTGTTAATAAAAGTGAGGACATTTGTTTCAGTTTGACTCTATGTGATCTCTGTAGTAATACCTCCACCTGTTCCTTTAGCATATTTCCATATCTCCACTTCTTTCTATATTATTTTAATATGCATGTCTTGCCAAATCTAAAATATAAGTGAAATAAACTTTCATAGAAATTTAGACATTAGTACTTTTACTTACTTTTCGTCCTTATTACCAACACGAAATGCGTTCAGCAACGAAGAAGTTTTGGAGTTATGACCAACCTTGTTTAATATTCGTTGAATATCGTTCGCAACATAAAATTGGTCATTCTGTAATCAGTTGAAAGAATATTTTTCTGTACCGGCGCTTTTTATCTGAGACTCGTGTCACGTAAATGTGTACGACCGATGGATCGAAAATAAAACTGATAATGAATAGTGAAAACATTTCACTATTTCGTTTCAAAGAAATAACCGGAATATTTATATCGTGAATGAGGTTATGATTCCACACAATAACAATCACGTGACCGAATTAGCTTTCAATTATTGGCGATTCGTATCAAGTTACGACATCCCTCACACCGTTGCAAGTGGTATATCGCTTGCGAAGTTTTACGAGTGAACTCAAACATAGGGTCCCAGGACTCTAACACGTATTTATTAACAAGTGAAGTACTCGAATCAGCCAATAATTCGACAATAGCCCAATTATTTACCAGTGCGCTCTCATTATTGTGGCCAGATGGAGTGAAACATGACAAAGTGTTGCTATTTGTTTTGATGCCGCTCCATACATGAAAGCAGCTGGAAAAGTTCTGCAAGTTCTATTTCCAAAAATGGTTCATGTGACGTGTATAGCTCATGCATTGCATAGAGTTGCTGAAGAAGCGCGAAGTTTATTTCACGATGTCGATCTGTTAATATCAAACGTCAAGAAAGTTTTTTTAAAAGCTCCATCGAGGGTGCAAATTTTCAAAGAACTTGCACCAGATCTGCCATTACCACCTCAACCTACAATAACGAGATGGGGTACATGGATATCGGCTGCCATTTATTACGCAACCCATTTCGAGAAAATTGTAGAAATAGTAGATCACCTCGAAAATGATGCAGCTTCAATAAAAATATGTAAAGATGTTTTGTCCAAAAAGAATATCCAGTCTGATTTAGCATACATACTTGCACATTTTCATTCAATTCCAACATCAATACAAAAACTAGAAGAGAGGAATTTAAAATTACAAGAGCAATTGAACATTATGGATGAAACAATTGAAAGAATCAATTCTGCGCCTGGATTAAAAGGAGAGTTCATGAAAGAAAAATGTGAAAAAGTGTTGCAGAACAATAGTGGTTTGGTCAAGATGCGCGAAATAAATTCGATTTTATCAGGAGATGGGGTCAGTAATTTCTTGAACCCTACCGAAATATCCTCATTTATGTATGCACCTTTGACATCTGTTGATGTGGAGAGATCTTTTTCGTTGTATAAACATATTTTATCAGATAGACGATAAAGTATAAAATTTGAAAATTTGAGAAAACTATTGGTAGTTATGTTTAATAAAGAATAAGTATTCACATCGAATGTTTTTTTGTTTTATCTTATCTGTTTTTATCTATCAGTATATAATAAATGCCTATTTTAAGTGCCTATTTTGAGTATTTTTATTGCCTTTTCGATGCCTTTTTTTAACGAATTTATAGTGCCTAAAGTCCGGGCTTTATTGATGATCAATCAACTTAGTTATAGTGGACAGCTAAAAAAAATCCATCCTACTATGTCAATGCAACAACCGGTATTTTTCTCAAAACTTTCATTGAGTGTTTCTCACGAATCTGATCTACAAATTAGCGCTGCACAAATAATACAGAATTCTGATCAGGATAGCGGTTCCTCAACATCAACACAACTCGCATTAACAGAATCAACACATCGTTCCATACAATTGAAGGACAATTTCGTAAAATCCACTAGGCGTAGTCTTCATAGATTGAAGGGTACAATTACAAATACTTTTTCCATACAGAGAAAAATTCTAAATTTAAGTGAGCAAGTTTTAGAGGTCCAGGACTATAACTAACTAAGGATGTTACGAATATTCTACTCGGTTCCGATAAGTCGGATCTTCCGATTTCGGTAATTTCAAGTCGGAAGGTATAACTAAAGTGCGAGCCAAGGTCTTCGATGAGGTGGATTTTATTTCGGCTCTTTGAGTATCAAAATGTCATAAACATCAATTATGACGATGGCCATTTCTTCCCTTGAGGCGAGATAATATACGATGAGTCGAACTTCGTAAGGTTTCATGCAACATCAGATTCCAGCTGCGCTCGGTTTGTTTGAGGCCCTATAGCGATTCACTTAGTAAACTTGCTTGCCTTTTTTCAATCAAGACGGCATTTCTTTTGATTTGTTACGAATAACGCTATTGCTCTTTTGGGCTGCGATTCTCTTAGTATTGTATCCATCAGTCTTTTGGCTTATCAACCATTGACCAAGTGCAGTTCTTCAGGATTGATGGTATTTCTTCATCAATTTCAACTGTTGACGACGCGAATGCAAGCATCATTGAAATTTCTGATAACATGACCTTTTACTCTATTTCTTTAGCAACTGCTTCTGGGGTCTTCCACGACAACCTGCTCTCGATAGTCTAGGTCTTCCTCAACCTCGCCTGGTCGTATGGGAAAATGACTGTTCCTCGTTGCCTTGGCCTGCATCTTCTTCGTGTTCCGTTTTGTCAGGGTCGATAACCGACATAACTTCGACTCCATCTTTCCGTTTTTATGGTCGCTTTTGGTGTTTGGGAAAACGTTTTCAATAGTGGTCGTTTTCCTTCTTTTTTTAACCTGACCCCCTATATTTATGACTATTTTCACCCTGACGGGACCAAAATCGGTATCTTTTTCGTACCCAACGAAAATTCCATATCTTCACCTGGATTCGTATCTGCTCTTCTTATCAGGTTCTCTATCTAAATTCACAACCTTTGAATCGAACACTCCAAGAGGGCTCAAGATGGGAACCTTGCGGTTCAGACTTCATGCAGATTTAACGCGTTCGACGTCCTGGAGGGCCTCAGCTCAAAAAAAGATGGAAACTCGGATTCAATCGACACACATCTGGCCATTTCTTGGGAGTGTTCGATTTTTTCTTTCCGCTACACCGTTTTGCTCGGGGCTATGGGGAACCGTCAATTGCCTTGCAATAGCTCGGAAATCTATTTCAATCAATTTGTCTACCGTATCAAAAAAGCAAATTTACATGTTCCAATATATCGCTCTCACCGCCAAATCCGAGAAAAAAAGTGTTGAAGAAGAAAAGGTTGTACTTACAATTTCATTAAACTCCCACTTCTTCCAATTACGTGTCTTCGAGAGTTTTGCGGTACCGGATTTCGGTATTGATAATGAAGAAAGGTTACTTGGACAAAAAACTTCCGTGAGGTCAAGGCCGGATTGAGAGATTGAGCTTCGTAAAATTATTTCGCGATAAATCCTCGGTTAAGAAGATACATTTCACCAAAAGTGCTTTCTCCCGAAAACACCTAATATTTCAGAAAATTATCAATATTTTTTGCTTAAAATAACAAGTACCAAACGTTTAATAACTGTTGTTTTATGTGATACACTACCTCTAAGTTACAACACCATAAAAGCAAAAAAAATCGTGTATAATGGAATGCCAAAAGTTAAATAAACGTTTCTTCAAAGAGCTGGAAAAGGGGTGTCAGAGTTGCTTTATGATATTGCATAAGCAACTCCGACTATCTATTTCTCAACTCGCCCTTTGGTGTCCGGCCAATTTGTCACCTTAAAATATACATTACATAAATAAAATGTTCTAATGTTAACCTATAACTAAAATATCATCATCAAATTCGCAAAAGAAGTAGTTATTTCAAAATTTGAAAACTTCTCGCTAGTTTTTTTCACATTTTCCCGCATCCAATCGACAGATTTTTTTTTAAGAATTACGAATTTCCAATTCAACTCTTTTCCTATGAGAGATAAATCGAGAAAAAATCCATTTTTACTTTTGCGAATTTGTAAGATTAACATCGACTTGCCATACTTCTACTTTCTACTTTCTAGATTGATTGGATTATTATCACGTATAAAAAGTTATAAAGCTTCAATGTAGTAGACCAGATCCAGGGGAAACTCATACAAACGAGATGTATCGCCTAAATCTAATGAGGACAAAGCTCTCAGCAAGATTATAGAAGTGTGGAAATATATTGAAAGAATTTGAAATGTTGGCGACTGTTCGGTTTTTAGCAACTGAGATGGTTTTACAAGCTACTGGGGATTTCCTAGGAGTGGATAAATCTACGGCGAACCGTTTTATCTCAAATGCCATGTGGAAATGAGATCAACAAAGTAAGGAAGGTTTTTTTTAACATATCCAACTTTCCAAAGTGCATCTGCGCTTCAGATTGAACGCACATTAAAATACAAGAACAAACCAATTAACTCCACTTATGTTGTATGTACGAATTTCCTCTGATAACGGGCGTGTGGATAATAAATCACAAATCAGGTGGTGAACATTTATTCTTTGTCGACGTTTCGAACCATCACTGGATCTTCCTCGGGACTCTAGATTACAATTTGGATCATTGATAATGCTGTACAAGAATCAAACAAGTCTTACCGAATAGTGTAATCCACTCGAATATAAAAACTTGTGAATCATGAACGATAAAACCGCAATAATCTCATTCAATTAATTAAAAACACCATTTACTTCAAATTAACCGCGATAGTCATCAAAAATTATAACAACTGGCCGACAAGAAGGAGATATCATAAACTTATAAACTGACGGGAAAACGACAACTGTCAATGTCGATTAAAAATCATGCGAAAATTATCGGAATCACTGGCTACCTGGGTCAGCCGAAAAACGCGAACCTGCTGTATGCGTCCGATTCAATATCAAATATGCATAAATATTACTTATTTTCTCTACATCTCTTCGATGGTTAACTGCAACTGGAGAACGTTTGATATGAAACATTTCCAAAAACGATCGTTTGTATACATTTTCCTCAAAATCTAGAATCCTGACAGAATCGAAATCAAATAGATGACCAGTCTGAAAACAATGGTCAGCCGCAGCACATACATTCCTCGATCTTTTTATATCACTCTTATGTTGGACTAATCGTTTCTTTAATTGTTGCGACGTCTGACCGATATATTCACCATCACAAGACCCACACGAAATACTATAAACAACTCCACTATATTTGTTCTTATCTAGTTTATCCTTCACCGATGAAAAGATCTTACCCACTCTGAACTCATTCCTACACGCAATCTTGACCCTATCATCCTTCAAGATCTTGATCAACTTATTGGACACTGACGGAATCCACGGTAACGACGCATACAATCGAACAGGATTGAGATCATCCCCTTCATGACCGTTCCCTTGTGGGATATCCCGGATAGGCACCTCCACATCCAAGGAAGCAGAACTATTATAAATTAATCTTGACAACAACGACCTAGGATAACCATTTTCCAACATGAGTTCAAATAGCAACTTCAAATTCTTGTTATGAAATGACTCGTGTGAAATCCTCCGAATCCAATCCCTCAACCCAATGATGAGATTGCTCTTCTATCTCATTGGATGAGCTGGATGAAAATTCATTCAGATTTTTATTCTCTTCCAATTATTTTGTGTTTGATGGAAAATTGTTCAGTCAAGTCTTCGGATCCCCGATGGGGTCGCCTCTGAGTCCTATAATAGCTAGATTGGTTATGGATTATGTTTTAGATAGAATATTGGAAAAATTACCTTTTAATATTCCGTTCATAAAAAAATATGGGGATGACATTGTGTGTTGCGTTCCGGCGGACCAGGTTGATTTGGTGTTGGAAGAATTCAATTCACAGAATCAATTTATCAAGTTTACAATGGAAATAGAAATTGAAAGATCCGTTCCATTCTTGGATATGAAAATAATAAGAACCCCGGAGAACCAATTGATAGTGGATTGGTACCGTAAACC
Source organism: Novius pumilus (assembly GCA_020654155.1). NCBI lineage: Eukaryota > Metazoa > Arthropoda > Insecta > Coleoptera > Coccinellidae > Novius > Novius pumilus. Next base: position 151,971 of record JAIFOV010000503.1, read on the forward strand.
GATGAGTTCTGGTCGTTACATGAATTTTCATTCAGCTCATCCAATGAGACAGAAGAGCAATCTCATCATTGGATTGAGGGATCGGATTCGGAGGATTTTACACGAGTCATTTCATAACAAGAATTTGAAGTTGCTATTTGAACTCATGTTGGAAAATGGTTATCCTAGGTCGTTGTTGTCAAGATTAATTTATAATAGTTCTGCTTCCTTGGATGTGGAGGTGCCTATCCGGGATATCCCACAAGGGAACCGTCATGAAGGGGATGATCTCAATCCTGTTCGATTGTATGCGTCGTTACCGTGGATTCCGTCAGTGTCCAATAAGTTGATCAAGATCTTGAAGGATGATAGGGTCAAGATTGCGTGTAGGAATGAGTTCAGAGTGGGTAAGATCTTTTCATCGGTGAAGGATAAACTAGATAAGAACAAATATAGTGGAGTTGTTTATAGTATTCCGTGTGAGTCTTGTGATGGTGAATATATCGTTCAGACGTCGCAACAATTAAAAAAACGATTAGTCCAACATAAGAGTGATATGAAAAGATCGAGAAATGTATGTGCTGCGGCTGACCATTGTTTTCAGACTGGTCATCTATTTGATTTCGATTCTGTCAGGATTCTAGATTTTGAGAAAAATGTATACAAACGATCGTTTTTGGAAATGTTTTATATCAAACGTTCTCCAGTTGCAGTTAACCATCGAAGAGATGTAGAGAAAATAAGTAATATTTATGCATATTTGATATTGAATCGGACGCATACAGCAGGTTCGCGTTTTTCGGCTGACCCAGGTAGCCAATGATTCCGATAAGTTTCGCATGATTTTTAATCGACATTGACAGTTGTCGTTTTCCCGTCAGTTTATTATTTTATAATTTCTCCTTCTTGTCGGCCAGTTGTTATAATTTTTGATGACTATCGCGGTTACTTTGACGTAAATGGTGTTTTTAATTAATTGAATGAGATTATTGCGGTTTTATCGTTCATGATTCACAAGTTTTTATATTCGAGTGGATTACACTATTCGGTAAGACTTGTTTGATTCTTGTACATCATTATCAATGATCCAAATTGTAATCTAGAGTCCCGAGGAAGATCCAGTGATGGTTCGAAACGTCGACAAAGAATAAATGTTCACCACCTGATTTGTGATTTATTATCCACACGCCCGTTATCAAAGGAAATTCGTACATTAAAATACAGCGACACTAGATTCAGATAGGCTTTAAGTGTCAAAGGGACATTAGTTTACGATTAGTTACGATACGATAAGGGGAATAAAATTCCTTTTTCGACTATAATTCAATTTTTTTTAATTTCAGCATGTCATGGCTGATTCTGTTGGAACAATGCTACTTTGTTTAATATCACGCGTACAATTATTTTCACCTTCTTGTTGCTTCATACAATGTAATTGAACAACCTTTAGAGGTTTACTTAAATGTGAAACAATACAGAAGAGCGAATTGGTAAAAGCAAGAAATTATTATTATAAATAGTGTAAAATAGGTTTCTGAATAGTAGACAAAAAACTTCGCAAACAACTACAAAATGTTTGAAATGCGAAAAACACTTTTGCGTTGATTGTTTTTTCGAAATGCATAGTGGCCGGATGAAGATTTAATAATTTTGTAATATTTTTTATTTCATTTTTTTCCCCAAGTCCTCATGTTACTCTATTTGATATTCACTCATATTAGTTTATATTTGTTTTATAGTATGGGAAATGTAATAAACACATTATTGAGATAATAATTGACAGAATAATTCATCATCTAAAAGAAATCCTACAATCGTAAGAACCCGATAGTCCAAATCGCAGGCCAAAGGTAAAACATTCAAAGTTCAGCAAATATTGAATAAGTTTTTTCAACATGTAAATTATCTGTTATAGCTTCTAATGTTCTGCTCTAAAAATGGGCGCCATTGCCTTGTTGAAATGATGGAAACAACCATTTCGAGGGACAATAGATTTAAGTTCGTCATGAAATAGTGCCGGTTTGGGGAATAGCCCCTTCCTTTGGGGATGAGCTGTTTATTGCCCCAAAGTTTGTAAACAGAAGACAGCCGATCCATCGATGATACCGAATTTAGAATTTCTGAAGTACCGCTTTTCTTTGTATAGAATCGTATTTAAGGGTGCGGAGTAACACACAAAAACAGTGCCACTGTCGACATTATGCACGAAACAGTGATTCAATACCAACGGTTGGGACAGTTGAAACGCGAGTGTCGATAACAATTTTCATTTTAAAGTTACGGTGTTATTTTATTTTAATAAATAGGGATTTGTCACATCAAATTCTCCAAGAAAACAAAAACAGTGTTCATTTCATCAGAATAAACGCGCAACAAATGGTGTCAGAAGAACAATAACTATGAAGCGACTTTGAGAATACAGGAAGCTTCGATTTGAACTGAGGTTTGAATCATCATAGTTCAAGACGAAACATGCCTCTTATCTGGAAAAATTTTTTAATTGTAACCCATATACCATCTTAGGAGGATTGAAATTTAAGGAAAAAGTATAAATAAGCGAAAAAATTAATCCTCATCAGTCGGGTGTACGAATAGCGGTACCGGCGTCGTATCTGATTGCGGAGCTCCGAAATCACACGACGCGGCGCGGCGTTTGTTAAGCTGGCCGTCCATTAGGTCGGTGGAGCGGTGAGCTCGGCGCGGCGCCGGAATATCCGTTTGGAAGTTTCAGTAGAAACTTATGGGAGTCCGTCGACTAGGTCGGTATCGCAGAGCGGCGCAGGGCGGTCGAAAAATCTCCGCGCTGGAGATCTTTCGAGACTTCTGAGCGCGGCGCGGCTCGCCGCCGTTCCGCTCTACCGACCCAGTGGACGGACGACGGAGCGGAATTATCGCAAATTTGGTCGTTCTTGACGTCATCTGTTTAGTCTAGACATGAAGATATTTGTCGATATGCGTGCACAATTCTTTATTCCAATAGATTCCTCCCTCTGTTCACTTGCATTTAATCTCGTGATGTTTTTTCTATTGATATGGACACGCAGAATAAGGGTCCGCTTCACGAAATTGTGTAGTTTGCCTTTCAATTTCAGGCCTTAATAGTTGCCAAAGCTTAAAAAACATGTCTGGAGACATCCTGAAGTATTTAAAAAATTTTTTTTCGTCTTTAAGCAAATCATCGAAAAGGTGGTGAAATTTGCCAAATTCTTTCCTTTTCATATTAATGTCATGAACCCATTTCCTCTTTTTTCGAACTTTTTCTTCTTCTTCAGCATCCGCCAAAGTAGCAAATAGAAAAACTTCTTCGTAATGCGAACAACGATTCAACGATAACTGACGCGATAATTCGGTATATCGTTTTACCGACCTGGCCGCCCGCCCCACAATGGACGAACCGCCGCGCCGACCCTCCGACCTAATGGACGGCCAGCTTTAGATGGAAAGGGAACGACTACACATCTGTACTCAGCATATTGCTTGTATCGCATCAACAGCGCTAACAACCACGTGCCAAAAGTGCTTCCGATTTTCATTTCTTAATCTGTTCCTAAACCGTTGATCCAGAACTCAAAGTAAGTTTATTGACTCATTGATATATTCAATACCATTTTCTGAGACGAATTTAAAGCAGACGAACAAAATACATAAAAGAAAAGGCTCATAATCTTGCATTAATCTGCATATATTTCATATGCATATTTATCTATCACCTTTACAATTTGGAAACGTTAAGTTATAGAAGGCTTAGTGGTGAGACGTTTAGAACGACAAACTTTTTATGCATTTAGTCGAACAGATTTGTGTGAATCATCAAAAAATTTCTGTTTTGCGAACATTGCATGACTTTTAGAGGTAGACTAATGATCAACTCTTTTTTGGTTTTTCGACTTTTATTAAATAATAAGTCAATGAAAATTGGATGATTTAATTTTCTCATTTATTTTAATATTCTGAGATAAAAAATTGCTGTTTATTGCTTCGCTAGATGAAACATTTTCATGAATTATTTGTAAAAAAATATATATTGATTTTGATTTACGATACAGAGTTTTAGCGACAAGGTGTTTACGGTTTTTTCAAAAGATCATTTAATGTGTGTGAAACAAAAAATTGATGGAGAATCCGCGCTCAATCTGAACGCTTATATGCAATTTGACCCATTGCATATAAGAAAGCGTAATAGCAAATTAGTTGTGCAAAAATTATAAATTCAATTTATTTTAAATTTAGCACAAAAATTTCCTGTAATATGAAAAACCAAACATCAAAGTATTAAAAATTCAGATCCACTGCCAGTACTTTTTACAACTTTTTGAAAATTATTCATTTTTTACGCAATTATTTTTCATTTTGAATACTTTTGTTGTATAATCATGACTTCGTTCTCACTTAATAGCATGGAACGTGCATGGGGTTCCGACAATCTGCCCAACAGTGAAAATCATTGCGAGTGGTGCGTCGAGAAAGGTTTGCTACCATCGCAACGTCGTGAAAATATTTTCTGGTTCTTCGGCAATCGTACCAAACGACACATTCAACGCGACAATAACTGTGTTTCTATCACTTATATCGATGGGTCGCTTATTTTGCCACATAATTGCAAAAACGTGAAAATAAAAATTTCTTCAAGACCATTGTCGAAGTGAAGACTTAAAGAGTTACTAATATTTTCGACTCCATTATAATTACAATCTAAAACAATATATGGCATTTTCAAAGGCAGCCCTCCTTAAATGACACACCTTATTATCTGCAATTAGGTCTGTTCATATAACACTTACATTATATTCAACTAAACTAGCACTTCCTCAAAATTGTACAAAAGAAATAATGAACGAATTAATGAGCCAATGAAATGACTGAATCTAAACCGTAATGAATCGAATGGAAAAGAAGAAAGATCTGTACGCATTTCAAGGAATTACATGGCAATTTCCAAGCATTTCTCAGTACTCATCATGATACAATTATTCAATTTTCTTTTAAAACAGTGTGCATAGGTACTACTTTGTTTGTCATGAAATATACTGTGAGTACATAATTTAAGTGTGACAAAACTATGAAAACACATATTTTCAAAGTATATGTCAATATGCAATATTCTCTAAGAATCTTTTTCCGCCGTTTTCTCAAAGATCGTTTTTTTTTTCAATACATCACTATATTTCCGAGCGAGCGATAGGTATAATTATGAACATACCACACTTTCAACAAAGATTGTCATTTTGTTCAGAAATTTTTTCATAAAAACGAGACGATCAATTCTTTGTACCCAGAGACAAATAAATAAAAGACTGTCTACTTCGTCCTTATGTCATAATGAACGATAGTAGCGCACCAGTGGCGGTATCACGAAAGTACATCTTAGTGTTGACATACGTACACCTACATACAGGGTGTCCAAACGAAAACTATACGGGGCGAATTACAAGAAAACGAGACAAATGAATAAAAAAATCCGGAACACGTAAACTTTTGTTTGAAGGGGGACACATTCTGGTAAGGTCGGTCGCATCCTAGTTATCATCCCTCGAGAAGGGGTAGCAACCCGTTCAAAATCTTAATAGGGTATATTGGTCAAACACTTTTTTATTTTCAAGGTGGTATCAGTGAGTGAGCCGAGGTATGATTTTTTCGCGAAAATAAATGCGCCGTTACGATCTACAGGCTGTTTAAACGGCAAATTTGTTGTGGACATTACTGCGACAGAAAAAAATTCGACCGCTGAAAAAATCGAAGTTATTCGATGTTCAACAATAAAAACCATCTCTAGGTCCCTCTTCGAATTACTGAGGGATGACACGCCCCTACCAATTTTAAAAAAAACGGCAAAAATTGAAAATTTCTCCTTACTTTCCATTATCAACTCTTGACAGACATGATTGGAATTTTACATACGAACCCGTTCGTATGTTATTTCAGATATCAGTTTACGAGATGGAAAACGACTGTTTCAATAACATCTGGATGTATTGCCTTTTTTTCAAGCTGATGATAAGAATGAGGTAAATGAAAGAAACAAACATATTTCACTTGTTCTCAATTTCTTGCAACTGATAATTCAGGCAGTGTTTCAGTAGTGTTCTCATTTTCATTAAAGTTGATTGAGGAGAAAATGGTTTATACAATTCCTGAACGGGTGGAATTAGTGCGTTTGTTTTTTCAGAACGACGAATCCTACGAAGCTGCAGCTGCGCTTTTTAATATGGCTCATCCTGATAGCAATGTTCGAAGAAATTACGTAAAAGACCTCATTCTCAATTTAATGAAACAGGATCAGTGGGTAATCGCAAACATCGCCCCGAAAGACCAGTCAGAAACGAAGCAACGGAAGTAGCAGTTTTGGGCCATTTCGAAGTGAATAAACGACACAGTCTGCGTCAGGCATCTGAAGAATTGGCGGTTCCGAGATCAACTATCCATTCTATTCTGAAATCCCATAAATATCACCCTTATAAGTTTAAGCTGGTGCATGAATTAAATGAAGATGACGGCGACCGAAGACTACAGTTTTGTGAAGATATGCACCAGCGCCTAAATGACAATCCAAATTTATTGTACAATATCTGTTTCTCTGATGAATGTACGTTTTACTTGAATGGTACAGTGAATAGACACAACTGCAGAATTTGGAGCGATGAAAATCCCCACGAATTTAGAGAAACCCACTCACAATATCCCCAGAAAACAAACGTTTGGGCTGGAACATTTGGTGATCATGTTGTTGGGCCATATTTCCTTCCAGACAATTTAACTGGAGATATTTATCTCCACCTTTTTCAAACCACAATTGACCCTACTCTCACGCACTTGATTGAGAATTATGGAACTTTCAATGAAGATGACATTCATTTTCAACAAGACGGCGCTCCCCCACACTATGCTGCAACCGTGAGACATTTCCTGGACGAACGTTTCCCTGGTCAGTGGATCGGAAGACGGGGTCCCATTGAATGGCCGGCTAGATCACCAGATTTCAACCCTCTAGATTTTTTCCTTTGGGGCCACCTCAAAACTGTATATTATGCCACTCCACCGGCTTCCGTAGAAGATTTGCAGCAAAGAATTGAGGCTGAATGCAGGCGTATTACACCAGAAATGCTGCAAAATGTTAGACGCTCCTTCGAAGCAAGACTGTATTATTGCATGGAAGTTGACGGAAAACAGTTCGAACATTTACTGAAATGAAAATAATTTCTGTTCATCGTCATTAAAAGTTTTCCCACAAAATTATGAATTTTATTGTTGTTGTCTGTACCAATTCATGTAGACTTTTTTTTTGTGAGGGAGCACATCTTGGCGTTTCCATGGATATCAATTGTTTTTCCAAACCTTCTACCACAAAACCAATAAATTAACTGGAAAATACTCAATCTTTGTGCGTCGTTGATAATTTTCTAGCGGTGTGTCACCTCGCTTCCACTCAAGGAGGGCGCGAGAGATGGTTTCTTATTGTTGAAAATTGAATAAATTCGATTTTTCCAGCGATCACTTTTTTTTGTCCTAGTTCTGTCACATGGTGTCCAAAACAAATTTGCCGTTTAAACAGCCTGTAGATCGTAACGGCGCATTTATTTTCGCGAAAAAATCATACCTCGGCTCACTCACTGATACCACCTTGAAAATAAAAAAGTGTTTGACCCATATACCCTATTAAGATTTTGAACGGGTTGCTACCCCTTCTCGAGGGATGACAACTAGGATGCGACCGACCTTACCAGAATGTGTCCCCCTTCAAACAAAAGTTTACGTGTTCCGGACTTTTTTATTCATTTGTCTCGTTTTCTTGTAATTCGCCCCGTACAGTTTTCGTTTGGACACCCTGTATACTAGCTTTTTTATTCATTTGTCTCGTTTTCTTGTAATTCGCCCCGTACAGTTTTCGTTTGGACACCCTGTATACTAGCTTGACGTACTGCGTTTCCTAATTTTTTAAACTTGTGTACATCACGTGTTGTATGAGCAACGGGTACAGATACTTATTTTTTGAAACGTAAAAAGTATTTTTCAACATTGGCAGCGATTGAATGCACGATTAGGGAGAGAAAAGGTTATTTTCATACAGAGACTGGGTTGTGTCATTCGTTATTTTTTGAAGCGAAAAAAGCGCGAATTGATTGACTGAAAAAGGTATTTAGGTAGTTATGTTAATAAAACAATATTCAATATGTAACGTAATATTATCTGATGTATTGATTCAAGCTTTCGCGGCCCACGTTCACTATAACACTGTTCTTTATCAGGTGTAACGGCGTTTTATTAGATCGTTCGTCTGTTAGATCAATTGCTTCATTTGTTCTTTGAACGTTTCATTATTCGCAGTATACGTCCGGTATATATCACTAAAACCTGAAAAGAAGCAGCCTGAGTGGCAAGCTTCTTCAGAAGTGTCGCCATCTCCGATGCACTAATGAAACTATCTCGTCCTGGAGTCTTAGGTTGTATTTATACCCATTTGTGGCTGGGTAGCTTGTTGTCCCTGACGTGTTCGTTGATGACGTGGAGATTGATGACGTGATATTGATGTGGTGGATATTGATGAGGTGGTTATTGATGACTTTTAGTTGTTCTGACGTCAGGTGTCGATTTGATTGGATACGTTGTTGTTTTCTTGAGCACTGGGTTCCAGATCTGGTTCAACTTCAAAGTCTCCTCCTTCCTGTTGAAATTGTCATGTTTTTGAATCTCAATGGCCTCCCGCACCATTCTGTCGACCGGCTATTATAACAGAATGGTGCGGGAGGCCATTGAGATTCAAAACATGACAATTTCAACAGGAAGGAGGAGACTTTGAAGTTGAACCAGATCTGGAACCCAGTGCTCAATCAAAAACAACAACGTATCCAATCAAATCGACACCTGACGTCAGAACAACTACGTCATCAATAACCACCTCATCAATATCCACCACATCAATATCCACGTCATCAATCTCCACGTCATCAACGAACACGTCAGGGACAAAAGCTACCCAGCCACAAATGGGTATAAATACAACCTAAGACCCAGGACGAGATAGTTTCATTAGTGCATCGGAGATGGCGACATAACATTTCTGAAAAGAAGCTTGCCACTCGTGCAAGCGAAACGTTAGGAAGCAATTCCAACAGACGACGGCCGTTACACCCGATAAAGAACAGTGTTATAGTAATATTATCTGTTTTCCAGGTACTAGATATTTCTTCTTATAGGTACGTTGAATTTCCCATTGTCATTCGTCAGGTACGTTTTTACTTCTGTTCGTTTTATTAGATCAATTCCGTATTATATTTCAGAAATATTTATCATTTGTTAATTCTTTGATACTTAGCTTATTTTGTTACAACAATTTTTTGAATTCATTTCAATCAATTTCAATATTTGATCAAATTCAATATTCTATCAATATGACATCACGAAAATTGAAATGTTGCATACCAGATTGCCATAACATATTTTTTTTTGAAACATCAGAAGGATGTGAGAAACATTTTTTCAAAATTACAAATAATCGTTCTTCTCAGTGGACAAACGCGATAAAATCGATTTACAGCAACTTCAAATTGAGTAGTAGTGATAGGATTTGTGAAAACCATTTTAGTCCAAAGAATTTTAGTGATTCATTTAAAAAGAGGTTGATTCCCTTTGCAGTTCCAGATTTTCCAGGTAATGTTGTAAATGTTGTAGATGTCATCACCCTGTTCCAAGGACAAACTTGTTCACTCCTGTACGACGAGTACATTCATTACATTTTTCAAGTAATCGACACGTTATTAACAGGATTAAAAAAAGTACTATAAAGAATTTTGTGTTTGATATTACTAAAAGTCCAAAACATCAAATTATAACATTGAAAAAAATCATTCAAAAATCTACGGATAAGTTCAAAATTGCAGAACGTTTAAGTGAGTCAAAATTGTTTTTGTGTTTGAATCAAGGACTGAGTGAGAACGGTGTACGTTTTATTCAGTCACAATTTACAAATGCGTGCAGAAAAAAACATGGAGAACGTTGGTCAACACAGGATAAAATTTTTGCCCTCGCATTTTTTAAACGAGGATCTCGTTCTTATAGATTCCTGTCGAGATTTTTAAGATTACCAAGTAGATCTACTCTGCAGAAAACTTTGTCTTCTTTTTCTTTTGACGCTGGTATAAATTCTCATATTAATAAGTTGAGGAAGAGAATCTCAAAAATGCACAAACTTGAAAAATTATGTTGTCTCATGTTTGACGAAATGCCTCTTGTCACCAAATTTACATTATGATTCTAGCGTTGGTAAAATAATTGTGTGTGTGTGTGTGTGTGTGTGTGTGCGTGCGTGCGTGCGTGCGTGCGTGTGTGTACGAATTAAGTGTAAATTCGATGTCATTTACTGAGAAATTTTCAATGACTTATATGAATTGTTAATTTAATAATACAAACAAATTTCTAATTGCCGTTTCCAATATCTCATCACTCATAAGAAATGATGTCGAACTTTCTAAAATCCGGTCCTGATTACCTACCCCTATATTATTCGCTTACTACCTTAAAAATTCAGTTCGTCTATTCAGTTCATAAAGGAAAAATGCAGCTGCATTCGAGTGAAATGGGTAAGTTTTTATTTTCTTTTGCCAAAAGGAACAAAACAGTGAATGTATATGTATATTTCAGATCAAATTGCTCAAAAAATATTTAACTTTGTGGAGTCCAAGGGCTGGCCAGTGAGTGAAGAATTAAGATTTTTATATTTATTTATTCATTCTTTTTTAGCAAAAAAAAACTTCTATTTTTCATACCAGGGTTGCTGGAACAACCCGATCGACCACCAGCAACGTTCGTCCTCATTCATGAGGGCGAAGGTAAAAAAGTATATTTGAACCCAACGCGGGGGCGAAAATACCAAGCGTGGGTGTACCTGGAACCGTAAGTTTTTTCATCTGTTCTAGAGTTTAATTTCAAATCGATTTTTTTCTTTTTTTGTAGACACTGGAGGCGATGGCAGTAATACTAATTAATATTATGAATATTAGGTCTATTAAATAAAAATTATATAAGTTATACGCTTTTATCCTTCAAAAAATCACACATAAATGATTGCATATAATAATATTAGCATTCTAAATAACAATCAATATTACTATTTACCTAATTACTATTTAATTAATCGCAAAATCATTTATACACTTTTATTCTCTAAAAATTTGATACATAAATGACCGCATATGCTAGTATTGGAATTCTGATAACAATTTCTATTATAAAATATTTTCTCACAATTCAAGTATTTAACTAATTCAATTGGAGGTTTTAAATTTCCAAAGCTGTCGAAGTATTCTGCTATTTTATCCTTTTTCACATACGCTACCCAATGACTACCTCTATTTTTTGATTGATCTAAGTTCATGATTCCACATTCCACAGATTTCGCTTTGTTCTTCGGTAACGTGTCACACATGAAAATTCCGCGAAAATGTTTAATATTCGATTGTTGATATAGTCTTCAATTTCATAGTCATACAATGCTCGATTGGGTAGCTTATTTACTTTTTTGTTTTTTCGTATGCTGCTTTTGTTGCTTCTGCGGCTGCAAATACAATCCGTAACCTCGTTTCGACTTTCTGACAAATAATCCTTCTCCAATCTTTTCCATAGTCAAATTGTGTCGTTTATCTTCTTCCAATTTTTGTCTTGCGTTCTTTGCATCAATAATGGTTTTAGCTACAGCGCTAGAACCGCCCCATAATGACCCTAACGCGGATAAACCGGCGAAAATTAGTATGAGCGGAAGAACACCTCCGGCTTTCGCACCGAAAGGTATAATTCGCGGTATTCGTATTCTACGTTTACCACCAGCTTTTTTTATGGCTGCCTTTGCTGCTCTTAACGCTAGTAGGGTAGACTTACGCAAGCATCACCACGAATATTCTCTTTTTTTTTCAACATCTGACTGAATCGGTTTCAGAATATGTGATTTGAACGATAAACCCATTCCAAATGTACGTTTGACTTTCATTGCACCGGCCACTGATAATGCGGCTAATTTTTCATCAAAATAAGCGTCCTTCGATCGAACTCGCTGCCAGGCTTTCTCTTGTGAAATCTTATCGGCTGCTTGTCTATCTTTTTTTTTGTTACTTTTCCAATAGACTATATCGTGTTCCTTACAAGCCTCATCCAATTTATTGATACCTTTATCGTTATTTATCAGACGCTCTTCTACTCTCGTACCCGGTCCACACCAATTGTATCCACCTGGTAAATGTGCTTCTAAAGGCAGCTTATTTATTATCGACTTCACAATGCCACCTCCTCTATAGACGAATACCATATTAATAATAGTGAAAACAATTACGATTCAGGTTTTTATATTAAATCGTTACATTAAATCGTCACATCTTTTTCGCTGATCGAAACATTTCCGTTCAACTGACAAGGTTTTGACAAAATTTTTTCTTGGGTGTAAAACCATCGATCTGATCCTCGTCTTCCGATCGATTAAAATGAACGGTGCATGGTAAATAGTCTTCCAATTCTTTTTTGAATGCTGACGGAATTTGTGACCAAATTATATTCAATTCATATCCATGAATATTATTCTTGAAATAGGTTATTGGTAACCGCTGAATATCTGCTTTAGAGAAATCCAATATACTAGTACGACTCATCATTAGATCTGCAAATTTCTCAAGAAATTTTCTCTCACTCATTTCAATTGCGTAATCGTTATTAAATCAAACTCCTGAGAAGTTATATATTTTCACTCTTTGATGTTGAATTTGTAATCATCAATTTCTATAGAATAACCGCTTTGAAGGTTCGAAATAAACTGGAAGATTCTTATAAATGTATTTAATATATAAATCATTTCAATGTGGAAGATATTGCATTATCCATTCGTATAAATAACGACAATTATTCAAGCAACATACAAATCGTGATCCTTGATTGTGTGACATACACAAGGGACGTCCTTTTTGTGGCGTTGGAGGATTCCATCCATAATTCTCCAAGTTGACAATCTTCTTATTATGTGTTTTATCAAATTTTCCTTCCAAAAATTTCAACTGTTGTTCACCACACATATAAATTATATCAATATCCTCCAAATGATTGTTCAGAATTGCATCGATGCTTTCGTATGGAGTATAACCGCTAGAATATCTTATACCATGTTGATGCTTTTCCAAATATGTAACATTTTTTCTGTCAGTAGCAGACAATGAAGAAAATGTTTTTGAATATTGAAAAATATAATGCCGTTCCTGATTAACATAACTAATTCTTTTGGACAAAATGCACCGGCTATATTGAATCCTTGAATATCGATAATAACAAATCTCATCTTGAAACACTCGTCAACTATGAAAAACTGATTTAACAAATCATTGAACACGCTATTTCAATATAATAGAAAATATTAACTCTACATTAGATGGAGGGGATTTTTTTTCTATCCAATGGCACACGCACGCACACAATATTTGTATCATTTTTTTTGACTTTCATGGACCAGTTTCATGTCATTGTAGAGTTTATCCATTAGTTTCCTCAAATCACTATCGAGAGCACCTAATTTTGATGATAGAATGAATAGTTTAAGATTCATGTCGTTCAAAGCCTTTTGCAAATCGGAATTCATTTTTTCGAGAGCACCATATTTCTTTTGAGATTCTTCAGAAAGTTTCTGCATGGTTACATTAACAAGCTTATCATATTTTGTTTGGAAATCAGCGTTTATTGTTGCTGATGTAGCACTCCAAGCGACAATATTATTATTTGCTTTTTCTACTTCAAAATGTAATGCTGTAAACTTACTATCTCGTGCTTCGAGCTCTAAATGCAACTTTTTCAATATATTATCTCTACTTCTAAGATTTAGTCATAACCATTACTTTATTCATGAATCATAAAAGAAGACGATATACGTATAAAATGCCTGGTTATAATAACACATACCAATTGGACTATATCCTAGTAAAGAATAGGTACAAAAATCAGATTAAATCGAGTAAATCTTACCCAGGAGCTGATATTGACAGTGACCACAACCTGGTAATGATCAAATCCGTATTAAAATTCAAGAAGTTAGAAAAACCAAAAAATAAAGGGCATAAATGGAATTTGTGTCCACTAAAACAACCAGAAATAAGGAAACTGTTCGAAAATAAATGCAAAGAAAAACTTGAAACCAAAGGTATGCCGAGTTCAGTTGATTTTAATAATATAGAACATGAACGGGGTCGCATAAAAGAATCTATTGTACAGTCTGCAGAAGAAATATTAACTAAGGAGAAACCAGCACCGAGACGAGAATGGATAACAATGGAAATAGTTCAGGATATATAAAAAAGGAGATTGCTTAAGAACAAAACAGATGAAGAAAGTAAAAAACAATATAAGACCCTAAGAAATAAAATAAACCGTGAAGCAAAAAAAGCTAAAGAGATGTGGATTGAAAATAACTGCGAAGAAATAGTTGATATGATGAAATATAATCAACAGGACAAGGCATATAAACTCATCAAATGATACTTCAATGAAAAAAAGTCACAATGCATACACGTAAAGGACAAAGAGGGAAATTTACTTATAGATGATATAGCGATAGCGAATAGATGGAAAGAATATGTAGAAGAACTATATGGAGAAGAAGAAAACACTGATTTACTCGTTGAAAACCTAACCAACGATGACTTTAATTCAAATGCAGATACAAGGATCTTAAAATCAGAATTTGAAGACGCACTTAAAACAATGAAGAAAAACAAAGCACCAGGCCCAGACAAATAAAACACAGAACTCCTGCAACAGGCAGGGGATGAAATGAAGAACGCTCTGTATGAACTATTATGTAAAATATACGAGACTGGAAAAATTCCGAGAGATTTTGGATGTAGCAGATTAGTTATTCTACCAAAAAAACCCAGAACCAATCAGTGCGAAAATTTTAGGACCTTAAGCTTGATATCGCATGCAGCTAAATTACTGGCAATAATTATAACCAAAAGGATAAGTAAGAAGATAGAAGCTAGATTAGATAATGATCAATATGGTTTCCGGAAAAACAAAGGAACCAGAGAGGCTATTTTAGGTCTAAGAGTAATACTTGAAAAACAAATTGAAAGACAAAAAGTCACTTATATGGCTTTTGTAGACCTAGAAAAAGCATTTGACAGCATAAACTGGACAAGTCTCTTTAAGATTTTGGAAGAAACTGAGATAGATTTTAAAGACAGACGTATTCTCTATAAGATTTATGAAGAACAAGAAGCCATTATTAATATTAATACAACAACAGTGACTGCCAAAATCCAAAAAGGTGTGAGACAAGGATGCCCACTATCACCTGCATTGTTCAATATATTTATTGAAAAAGCAATAAATGTCATAAAGTTTTATTTAGAACAAAAAGGAATTGGAATAAAAATAGGAGGGGCACTAATAACAATGATTCGTTTCGCGGATGATATAGTCGTTCTTACAACATCTGAGGAAGACTTACAAGCAACATTAAATGCGACGAATACTACGTTCAAAGAATATAGTTTGAAAATAAATACAACCAAGACCAAAACCCTAGTATGCTATAAGAAAAACATACCATCTATAAATGTATCATTAGAAAACAAAGAAATTACCCAAGTAGAATATTTCAAATACCTAGGTAGCATTATAACAGAAGATGGGAAATCAATTAAAGAAATCAGAAGCAGGATAGGTCAAGCAAAGAATACATTTCTCAAACAGAGAAAATTACTTACATCAAAAAATATGAATATAGTAACAAAGAAACGGCTCATAAAAACATACGTCTGGAGTGTAGCATTATACGGAAGTAAGACTTGGACAATTAATAAGAAAAAAAAAGATGCACTATTTTTTCAGTCCATATTACCCAATATTGAAAAATACTCGGAGGAGGATAAACTTAATTTCCGACTAGATGTCCTGAAATTGGTACAAAAATATAATGGAAAATATACGCAACCTACACAACCTCAAATATCCCCTACTGTCCACCCCCCCATTTCATTTTCGTCTCCTCAAAGATCTTTTCAAAATCTCAATCCAACATCCGCTTTTCAAACAAACACCTCAATTCCACCATCCTCATCTACCACTACACATCCTTCGATTCTTCAACCATACCACTACCATGAGCACACTTCAACATTCCCGCAATACACATACTTCAATTTAACCTCATATCCTGAATCAAATCCCCCCCACGATGTAGACAAATAAATATATAAAAAATAAACAGTTGTTATATCAGTTACTTACCTTAATGACACAGTTAGCATTTCCAGCGGAGAAATGGGTATTCTCCAATTAGTTCGTTTTCCTCTTATTGAATCACTTAATCTTGCAGAAAGTTCATCAAACGATTTTTGGCTCACCCGAAAATAATTAAAAAATTTTTTATTATCTTCTCGTAAATCTATGAACATTGTTGTAAATGCACCCTTTAAATGTCTTTTCCTATTAAAAGGATGCACCTGATATTTACGTTTCTTCACTTTCTCAGAACAAATATATTTGTTAACTGAATAGCAAAATGCAATTTTTCTTTTGAAAATTTCTGCTTCCGATTCAGTTTCAAAATACATACATGAAGATGATTCCATCTTGGACCACTTTTAAAAACTGACTGCATACGGTACTCATTCGGATTTCTGACCTTAGCGTCACTATTTTACCCTAATGCTGGGGCCACACTAACGTGTAACGTCTAACGTCGCTAACGCGATAATTAACGCGATACTTAACGCGTTTTTCAGAACACGTTATGTGTCTTGAAATTTTCGACTATTTTTCATCCCTTCCGATAGCAAATAAAAAAAACAATATACGCGAATCTGATTAACGTTACGTATACTGCCTTTGTCAATGAGATTAACATATTAACGTGTTAAGAATCGTGGCCACACTTACGTTTATTGCTCGCTTACGCGTGAATTATTGGCATTACACGTTAGTGTGGCCCCAGCATAATAAATCCTGTCAAGTTTTATCGGTTCTATATCATGTAACGACTCCTAAGTACTTCTGTAAACCTTTTCGGCACGAATCGCGCGATTCGGCGGTTCAGTATGCGACGGGCCTTAAGACAGTAGTAGACGCCCGCGGCACGGTTGGCCCTGTCGTAAATTTTTATACCTTTCTCTTGTTACCGTCTGCCCGTGACAATTCTTACTCAAACTCGAGAGAGACCACGCCCCCTCAGATTCCGCGTCCGCGCTCGCGCTTTCATTGGTGGAACGCCGTTTCCGGCTCCAAACCTTTATTAACCGTGCCGCGATCGTCGCTAGTTTTCAGTGGTTCGAGAACACGGAAAGCGACCAGACGTGCCAGAAGCGATCCTCCAGGCCAGCAAGAGACGACGGAAAAGCAGCGAGCCCCGGTCCCTGTACCACACCGGAGCGCCAGCAGCGGACTTTTTGAAGCCCTCGACGTCCTAGCGAAGCAAGAGCCATATCCCCGCAGCGACGCCACGCGCCCTTGGGGACTTCTGGAATAGTCAATCGAAATATCCGGTGAGGGTAAAACATTTCTTACGTACCTCATTGTAATAAGTGCTCATGTCCCCTAATAATCCCGGGGGTGCCCCGCCACCCCCGAAATCCCGGAAAAAACGCAAGCAAACGCCCGATCCCGATAACATTTCTACTGATTCACAATTAGCACACTCCGCCACAGCAATCACACCTACACCCTTACCTGGTGACACTTGTACCAATGATTTTCAAACCATATCATATAAGCGTACCACCCGAGCCAACGCCGCCATCCCTACCCCCAGCCTACAACCTGCCTCCTCCCACAATTCTCCCACCTCCAGTAGGGCCAGCTCCATTTCTGAGTCATCCAACGAAACAACAATAGAACCCGCATCGTACAAGTACGTAATAAGAAACATCCCAGCCAACCTAAATAACCAAAAATCCTTCTACAATTTACTGCGAACTACAAAACTCAATATTACAACGCTCAAAGTCAATTACAACGGCACGGCCCTTCTCGTTACTAGCACTCCAGTCCCAGAAAAATTCCAATCTACCCTTCAAAACACTGTAGGTACGCCATCTATAACCTTCGAACCCCTTATACGTAAAACCAACCACCAGTTCAACAACCACCCTCCCAAAATTTCCTTTTCCTGCGTTATTACAAGAGTATCGCATGACCTATCCCAAGAAGATATTTCCGCTGAACTCAAAGTTCAGGATATAAACCACGAAAGGCTGTGGAGAATCATCTCCAAAACCACAAACCAACCTACCTCCCTTATTCGTGTTGTCAGCTATTCCAAAGCTGCCATAGACAGATTGCTTCTCCATGGCGTCACCCTATATGGCCTCCCTCATCGAGTCGAAGCATCCAACGTTCCACCCCCAATTCAAAAATTTTGCTCAACCTGCCAACAAACAGGCCACCTCTTTTCCGAATGCACCAACAAAATTGCCTGCGCCTCTTGTGGAGGAAATCATCGAAGCCACTTATGTCCCAAATCCAATAACCCTACCTGCCCCCTTTGCCAAGGCAAACATTCAGCATGGGATGCGAAAAGTTGCCCCAAACGTAAAATCCCCCCTACCCAACACTCCCAAATCGCTCCTATCAAAGTTATTGAGGAAAGCGACTCGTCTGATGAAGAAGGCCAAGATTACGAGCACTTCACCAGAATAAGTTCCCTTATCAGGTTCCTCACACAAACACTATCAAACATTTTCCCAGAAAGGAGAGCTGATATCGCCACTGCCATTACTTCCGCAGCTACCGTATTTCTTAACCGTAAGTCCGTGGTCAACTACGTTGGCCAAAAAGTATCCATCGCAATGACCCCGATCTAATGGAGGGCACCATTGGCACAGTAAACGCGGGCGGTCTTCGCCGCAAAAGGCATCTTCTCAAAGAATTACTATCTTCCCACAATATATCAATCATTTCCATTACCGAAACCAAAGTTAAAACCCCACTTTCATTCACTAATTATTCCACCTTCCAACATAACAGCCCCCTGGGAGCATTTCGAGGTACCGCAATCCTATTTCACAAAAATCTTCTAGCAACCCCCTTCTCCTTACCACAAGAATTCCAACACTTAGAATGTGTAGCAGCCCAACTCCACCTTAAAGACAAAATGATAATTTTCTTCAGTTTCTATAACCCGCCCACGCAACTACTACCAGTTGATTTTTTCCAATTCATAGCTTCAATCCCAAACGCGGTGATCCTGGGCGACTTAAATGCCCGCCATACTCAATTTGGGGACTCTTACACCAACAGAAATGGCAGGATTTTGGCAGACTGTTTAATTGACTTCCGATTATGGAGATGTCCCAACAATAACCCCACTTTCCTCAACTATCGAGGGTGTTCCATTAACGACCACATAGTAATGACATCCAACTTAGCTGATCACTTTGAACAAACCTGCTTTATCGGTCAAACAATCACCTCCGACCACTTTCCTCTCCTAATAAAAACTAACCTTTTTGCTGACCCTCCACTACCACCCTCCATTACAGTCAGAGATTTCAATAACGCAAATTGGGAAACATTCCGCACAATCCTCGTTAATACTCACCCACCAAACATTAACATCGAGTCAACCGAAGACCTCGAAAACGAGATAAATTCAATCTCCTCGGGGATAACATCCGCTCTCAACGAGGCAGTACCACTAAAAACTATTAACAGAAACCGTCCTTCTCTACCTCCCTACATCATTAATCTCATTAAAAGAAAACGCCGCTTTTACCGTATTTTCAACCGAACACACGAACCATCCCTTAAAACCGAAATCAATAGACTTTCGGCCTTAATCCGAAGAGAGACAAACAAATTTAAAGAAGACCAATGGACACACATCACCTCCTCACTTGACTATCGAGACGGAAAAGCCTATTGGAACAAGTTTAAAATCCTCACGGGCCAAAAATCCATAACAAAATCGCACTTATCCAAGCCTGATGGTACCCTCACTAACGATGACTCCGAAAAAGTGGAGATATTCAGAACTCACCTGGAACAGATCTTTCAAATCCCCAAAAATCCACTCTTCAACGAACCAATCTTCTCCAGCCTCGAACAACACTTCTCTGACACCCAAGAAAATGCGCTTACTACCGAATCGGACGAAAATTCCCCGTTCCAAACTCCTATCCACGAGGAAGACATTATAAAAGCTATCCGTTCAGGCAAAAATACCGCCCCAGGCTCCGACGGTATCTCTCGCGCGGTACTGCGACAAATCCCACATCCGCTTCTCACCTCTCTACGAAAAATTTTCAACAGATGTCTCCAACTATCATATTTTCCCATGGCCTGGAAACAGGCCCATACAATACTTATTCCGAAACCCGGCAAATCCCCTACTAATCCCGACAACTACCGCCCCATCTCCCTATTGAACGTCATAGGGAAAGTTTTCGAAAGATTACTCTGCGACCGCGTCCAAAAATACCTGGAGGAAAGTAACCTCCTCCCTTCCACCCAACACGGATTTCGCGCAGCCCATTCCACCCAGGATCCCTTACTACAACTCCATACAGACACAACCATAGCACTCAATGAAGGACATTGTACATTAGCCATATTTCTTGATATACAACGAGCCTTCGACAGAGTTTGGCACGCCGGACTGATACACAAAATTAAAAAATTGGGCTTCCCACTGAGCTTCCAAAAACTAATGATTTCATACCTTACAAACCGGAGCATTAAAATTAAACTCGGGAATACCCTATCCAGAGAATTCACGCCTAAAGCCGGTCTTCCCCAAGGATCCATCCTCTCTCCTATCCTCTATCTAATATTTGCACATGATATACCAACACATTCACACACACACACTTCCTTTTTTGCAGATGACACAGCAATCTGGACCACGGGGCGATCGGCTGCGAATTGCTCCCGCATAGCGCAAGAGCACCTTAATGGGATTAGCGAGTGGACAAGAAAATGGCGAGTTACTCCTAACCCTAGCAAAACCCAAGTTATACTATTCCATCACCCTCACCAATCTAGATCACCCAATTTTTCTAAAGCTAACATCGTCCTGAATCTCTGGGGAACCCACCTACGAGTACAAAATGAAATCCAATACCTGGGCATAACATTGCAGCAACACCTCAACTGGCAACCTGATCTAACCAATGTTCTAAAAAAAGTCCGAAACAGAGCCAATCTTCTCTTTCTCCTCATGGGAAAAATCCGAGGATGCTCACCTCATACTCTTCTCCATACCTACAAAACCTTTATCCGCCCAGTAATGTGCTATAGGCACCTAGTATTTTCCGCTCTACCCAAACATCGTCTTCACAAACTTATCTCTTGTGAAAGACGAATATGTCGCAGCATCTTCCGCCTTGACAGACGATTTCCTTCGAGCATTCTCTACGATCATGTCGGCCTCTCTCCTCTTACAGAACATCTCCTTAAACTCCAGTCTAACTATGCCATCCGTACACTTGCCGGTCCCAATTCTATTGCTCGCGCTACCCTGTTCGCCCCCTGGAGCGCACACTGCCCGGCGATACGACGCAAACCGTCCAAGAAGTTCAAATTCCCACCAGCTAAAATCCTCAGCGCGATGCCGGAACCCAGCGACGAAGTCCAAATCCACCTGGAGAAGATACCCCTCATAATACGCTAACGCTCAAATTGACCAGATCTGTTTATCATTGAATTAAAATACACATATCATGTAACACAAGGGAGTCCAAACGACACAAACAGCGCCTTGTAATCAATTACATTAACTCATCCCTCACCTGCGTAATAAGTTGTCGCGTTTGGACCCCCTTAAAAGAAGCTAAGGACAATTGTATACGCGCGACCTTGGAGTTTTCTGTGGTTTCTCCAGGTACTTAGCCGAAAACGGGCGTTGTTATTGCACAAGCCGTTCCACAGACGCACCCCCCTAGTAAAATATTCCAAATTTGTATCCCTTATTTGTTTTGTAACTGATATAATATCAGAGTTTCATAGGGCTGAAGAAGGTCGCGAGACCTTAAAACCGCCCACAATTTAGCAAAATTAATTTTCTAAGTATTGTAACCTATCCTATTTATTGAATAAACGTTTTTTCATTCATTCATTCATTCATTCGTCGCTAGTTCAGTTCGTTCTCGGCTCTTTAGCCACAACCGCTCTTGACCGTCTCTCTCGACAAAACATCACCTTTAACCATAAACCATCGTTTTCTTGTCCGACACCGATTAATACCGCCGTTCTCTCGGCGCACCGAACAAAATGGGACCGTTCCGTACGTCCCGTCGGACCTTTTTCTGAAATAGTAAAGGTATCCGGTAACACTCTCTATTCAAACTGTTTTGGGTACTTCCAACATCTGGCATTGATAGTATCAAACGTTGCAGTACGTTGTTGAATACTTTACAAGCCTTGTTTCATTGTTGTTTCCTGATTTTAAATTAATTATCATCTTCAATAAATTTCAAAGAAATTCTAAGCAAACTTACATTCCTACAATCCAATGTTATTTACTTTCTTACGTTATGAACGACTTTCATCATGTCTCATAATTTTTTTTGTTTGATGTAAAATTGTCTATATTCATTGCAAATACGTTCGATTATTCTATATGTTTGCAAAATTTAGAGATCATATTCACCCTATCACCCTATGCCTTGAATGTAGACGACACCACACGTTTTTTCGCACAGACGCCAACAAATCGATATGAAGTACAATCGCTAAGACTGAATCGCCAGCGCCGCACTGAGTCACGGAACGACAGGAGCGGCTACACCAGTGTTACCACCTCTACCGGTTTTTCGGTAGATCTACCGATTTTCATCTCCATCTACCGATCTACCGAAAAAGCACATTAATCTACCGATATTGGATAGACTGTGTGACCGAACGGACCCGGTAGATGTCGCGCAGACGCGATCCACAGAAAACCCGTCCGAACACGACGCAGGACCGAGTGGCCAGCAACCTGGATCAGTCTTGATTCTCCAACCGTCGAACGGAACGGACGTCTCAAGAAAAGCGTTCTTAAGTAAAAATAAGTGTGTTCAAGTAAATTGATTTAAGTGATCCATTTATATTTGGGGAATCCTCTTTGTAAGGTAGGAGTTTTGTATTTTATTGTTACCCTAAGGGTTTTTGCTGTCAAGTGGAATACGTATTTTCACATTTTCATCGGAAATCTCATCGCACCAGGTGGACATCGCGTCACCTCATTTACACACATTACAACTTCACTTTGTACGTTCCTGTAAAAATTAGCGTCTCGCTGCGAACCAATGATTTTCTTCAAAATATGAAAAACACGTGCTCGCATCAACATTTAAAAACTCTTTCTCATCATCACGAGACAAATTTATAACGGAGCTTTTCATTCGAATAAACGAGCTCTCGACAAACTTTGAAGTATCATTTTCCCAAAAGCATTGGCTTCCAATCACTTTCATTTCAGAACGGCAATGTGCTGAATTTGTCTGTTTTAGATGCATTTTTCCCTGATCTGATTTACCCAAATAGAAACTCCTGAATTGCGTATCCTAAAATTGAAAGCTCACAAGGTAGGGTAAGGTTTGTTTTGACGATCACAAGGCCATGGCTTTCAATTAGAACCTGGGGGCTTCAATGTTCTTGCATCACAAGATTTGGTGGATGGACTTGGTCGAGCTCGTAGGAGTGTCTCTGCGGGTTCGTCCGGGTACCAGCTCATTTGATAGCCGGCAAGAAAGATTGGAAACGTTTCAACTGTATGTATATTCTGATATTCTGGGAAATCAAGACTCGGTCTATATTATTTCGAAGCTTTCCTCACCATAACATTATTCAAGTTTTATATGTCATTTATATTATACAAGGTGTTTGAAAAAGAATTCTCTAATTTTAATGTGTCATAGAATCTGTAAAAATTGATATACACTATTCTAATTTGTGGTGCTTGATTCAGCAACTGTCTAAGTTTTACCGCTCTGCAGTTGGCAGACATGCTTGACCTTGAGACTGCGCGACCAGCTTGACTAGTTCCCTTAGTTGTGTCAAATAGTAGAGAATAGAATAGAGGGGCAACGCCCCTCTAAATTTGTGGACCACCCCAACGCAGCTTATATCACCCCAATGTAAGATGGCGTTAATTTACAGTCGGCGATAGAGAAATATTTCGTTAAATATTTAGATTATATTTATCTACAACAGGTGGCTAACCGGTTTTTGACATGATTCTGCATTATGTAGCATAGCAAAACAAGAGAGATGGAAATATTTATCGGCTGAAGAAACAGAATGTAAATATCTCGTTAACATAAATTAGCAGGGGCGGATTTAAGATAGCTCTTAGGAGAAGCTCATTGGGATATATAATGGTGATAGATACAATGACGTAGGTGAGATGAAATGGTGAAAATACGATTCCGCTGTTCATTGATAAATTGACAAATATGTATGTTGGAATGGAAGATTGAATTTGAAATAGGTATATACTTTCAAATTTCAAACTCATCAGATCCCAGAAATCATAATTATCAATTGATACTTTCGGAATATCTAAAACTTTCCTGATATCGTCATTGCATTTCCACTATCTGTAAGATTTCTATAACAAGACTACCATGACATATTTAATAATATAACATGATGAAAAATAACTTTTCCAGCGAACCACACAACTTTTTCTTATTTATCTCTGTTTATCATATAAAAATTCACTTGCTGATTTACCAACAATAGGAGAAAAAGTATGAAAATGTGCCCCAAAAAAAATCGTGTGGTCGGAAAGTCGCACGTATTGTATCGACGTCTTATGACTGTCGGCCGACTCGATTTCGAAGTGTCGCACATGTGAGAGCAACACCCTTTTTCGAGAACTCTCCGACTTTTTTGTCGAACGTTAGTCTTTGGAAAGTCGACCATCTGAGTTTAGAATAGGCATTCGACTGTCGACAGCTGATACGAATGTGCTTTTTGCTTTATGAAATCTTCACAAGAACTGGGGATAGTTTTCAGTTACACAACTGTTTGGAGGTTTCTATAGTACTTTTATTAGTGCTTATTATTGTTGAAATTATTCTCAACGGCTTTATTAATTCTAAATAATATTCGATTGTGGATATTTTTCAGTTTATTATATTCGTGCTCAACAATGCCGTCTACAAATGTCTGTTCGTTTTACAAGTGCAATAGTACATCTTCCAAAATGCAGCAACTTTCGTTTCACCGATTCGCGCTAAGTGAAAGGTAAGATGTAGAATAGTAGAATTGATGATTGATTTAGGTTCAACATAAATACAAAAAAAAATACGTTTCAGTTCCATTTTTCAGCTTAGCTACCGAGTGGATTCTTTGTACGAGCAACGACTCTTTGAGTAGTTTGCAAACAAAAAAACTGCACGAAAAAAGATTATGTTCGGTGCACTTTGAGGAAAGGATGTTTTTTGGCTCTGCAAATAAACGTCATCGACGAATACTACCAGATGCTTTACCAAAAATTCTTTTTTGATGATTCCACGAGCCAGGGTAATTCAGTCATCAGTCAGGGTAATTCAGATTCTAACATTTTTTTGCAAAACGAATTTTGCAAACAAAACAAAAAAAAACAAAAATTGTGAATGTGAATTGTGAAATGTGAATTGTGTAACTTCAAAAGAAACGTGAACATGCTGCGGGAAAAATTAGAAACAGCTAAAAAAATTATTAAGAATTTAAAACGCAAACAAGCCAGTCAAAAATTACGGATTGTAACGATTAAAACGATCCTAGATGATGCTTCAAAATATTTAAATGAAAATCGATTACTATTATTAAAAATGCAACTTCGCCGGACATCAAATAAATCTGCATGGACTCCTTGCGAACAGAAGTTTGCTACCTGGTTATATTATATATCTCCAAAGGTGTATAATTTCCTTCGCGAAGAAAAAGACATCAGTCTCCCGTGTGTACGAAGTATTAGAGAATGGATCAATAAATTAAATTTTATACCAGGGTTCAGTGACAGTTTGTTCAAAGTAGTTTGTGATTCGGTTAAAGGAATGACCCCGGAGGAATGTGATGCGGTACTCATGTGGGATGAAATGAGCTTTAAAATTGATTTGCAATTTAATCGAAAATTGGATCAAATTGAAGGCTTAGAAGATCTTGGCGAAATGGGGAAAGCCAATAAAACCGGCAAATACGCGTTGGTTTTCATGATTCGGGGTATGACTTTTTCTTGGAAATTACCTATTGCCTATTTCATATCGTCCCAATGTGTCAATAGCACAATATTAGCTGAATTAATTCAAACCTGCGCTGAAAAGCGTTTTGAATCAGGGATTAAAATACGATCTGCAGTATGCGATCAAGCTGCGACTAATTGTAGAGCCATTAAACTTCTGGATATTACAGAGACGAAACCGTATTTTTTTATTTCTGATAACAAAATATATTTTAATTATGATATATGTCACCTTTTTAAATCAGTTCGGAATAGGCTAATGACGAATGACATTATTTTAAATGATGGGTCTCGTGGAGAGCAATTGAAGAATTATTCTTTAAAGAAAATGCCAAATCTTCCAAAGCAGCTCCAAAGCTAAGTCCGTCCAAATAATTGGCAAAAAATGAAAGTCAAGCTCGCGGTTTAAGTTTTTAGCGCGTCGGTGACAGTGGCAGTGACAACTGTCGCTATGAGTGGAACTTTATGTGAAAGTTCGTGTATGAGAACTGCCGAGTTTTGTAAGCGGATGGACGATCTATTTGATTTTTTAAATGCAAATTGCTTTTTGGATTCGAATCCTCTTCGACGGGGTATTTCAACGAAATTTCCAAAAGCTCTGGCGCGTTTAGAAGAATCGCTAATTTGGATTAATACTTGGATAAATGATAGTGGGCGCGACGTCCCTCCTCCATCTTTTGCGGGTTTAAAATTATCACTCAATTCTGTGATATCTTTTTCTAAAGAGCTTTTATCCGAAAAACTCAATTATTTATTAACCGCTAGGCTTAAGCAAGATTGCCTTGAAAATCTTTTCGGAAATATCCGTCGTCGATCCGGAAATAATTGTGATCCTCAGTTTTACAATTCAAATATAATTTACAATCTATAATAGTAGCTCGTTTAATAGCGCCGCCAAGAACGTCAATTGTTTGAACGATAGTGCCGATTTAATGTACTTTACTGCTGAAACACTAAGACGTGATGGCGGTGATTCATCAGATAATATATGTGACGAGAAAATGTTCGAAGAAGGAAATAGTATCGGCGGCGGGATGTTAGAAAGAAGACGGCTATAGTGATTTTACCCCTATTACGCTCGAAATATGTGCGATGAACTACGTTGCAGGTTATTTAGCTCATCGTTGTATTCAGCAATTTGATTGCAATAAATGCCGAACAAATTTACTTAAAACGGGAGAAACGATAGAAGATAACAGCGATCTGTTAATTTTCCTAAAAGCGTATGATACAGATAATATATGTGACGAGAAAATGTTCGAGGCGCTAAAGAAGGAATCCGGGGTGAAATCCGTCAAACATCACTTGAAAAGAGTAATCGGAGAAACCACATTGACGTTTGGAAATGAGCACTCTCCTGTGCCAAATAGAAGCCTGTGCCCATTCCTCAGTTTTACAATTCAAATATAATTTACAATCTATAATAGTAGCTCGTTTAATAGCGCCGCCAAGAACGTCAATTGTTTGAACGATAGTGCCGATTTAATGTACTTTACTGCTGAAACACTAAGACGTGATGGCGGTGATTCATCAGATAATATATGTGACGAGAAAATGTTCGAAGAAGGAAATAGTATCGGCGGCGGGATGTTAGAAAGAAGACGGCTATAGTGATTTTACCCTATTACGCTCGAAATAGAAAATATTGACGTATCTGCAATTGCCGAACAAATTTACTTCCGATAGAAGATAACAGCGATCTGTTAATTTTCCTAAAAGCGTATGATACATATGACGGCTCTACTTTTGGCCACTTAGGCCCGATTTCACCAACGGCGCGTAAACATTCGTTTAGTTAAACTACGTTTTCTTAAACGGGTTGTCTAAACCGAGTTTAATGGTATTCGGATTTCACCAACGAAAAGCAATAGCGTTTAACAAAACGAGAGAGTCGAGGTGGCAACGCTGTAAAAGAACGAAGCGGGGGTAAAAGAAGCATAGAAATTCCCATAATTTATTAAATTCTATGCGAATGTCTCAAAGACGCGTTACTTGTTCATTTGTTATTCGTACTTTCGTGTTGTTGGAAACGTTTTGTTACGATGTCGGGTGAGAAGAGAAAGCGTGATCCTGCTTTTCAAGTGACTGATAAACATTTGTTAATTGATATAATAGAAAAATATTATGATATCGTTGAATCAAAAAAAACCGATAAGGTTAAAATGAAAACAAAAATATCGAAGTGGATAAAAATCGAAGGTGAATATAATTCGTGCACGACTTCCATTCATCGAGAGTGGAAGGTTTTGAAAAATCTGTGGGAGAACACGAAAAAAACCGCTAAACAATGCATAACAGTGCAAAATCAGAATAACTTTGGAACAGGTATTTATACCAATTAATAGAAGACAACACTGCTAAAACAATAATAATTTTCAGGGGGGGGGATCACCAAAAGAAGTAAAAATAGATGAGGTGACCCAAAGAATAATACCTTTGATGCATCAGAACGTACATGGTTTTATAAATCCTTACGACATTGATGGCGCTCCACTTGTGGTAACAAGTGAACAATCTGGTAATTATTCAAGAATCTTTTATAACCTGCTTTGATTAAACAGTATTTAACAATTATAATAATAAAAATATTTTTTCCAGTAACTATAGAAGACGTTGAAGACAAGACTGACTGGAGTAATTATTAGAGCTGTAAAAGTAACGAAATATCGAGTACCCGCATGTATTCGTTACTTTCGTATTAAGTATTCGGTACAAAGTATTCGTTACTGGTACTCGAATGCGAGATGCAAACGCGATCAAAGTAACGAATCGTTACTTCGAACCAGTAGTGGGACTCCGTGTGATATCGAATTCTAAGTTTCGTATTCTAAATGCGCATTCTAAAGGGTTTGTTACCATACACTATGACAATTCTTACCCAAACTTGAGAGAGAGACAACGCCCCCTTCGCGCCCGCGTTTCTTATTGGCCGAACGCCATTTCTGGCGTCTCGGCTATATTAACGTCTTTCTCTCGCGAATATGTTCGTAGAGTCGTCGAGAGAACGTCTCGAGCGAGCGATCGATCGAGTCAGACGTGTTGTGCTTTGCAGCGGCTTTTGTTCCGATACGAAAACATTTACGAGTGCTTTGTGTTGTGTACCACCGGGACGCGTTTAACGCAACCGGAAAAGATCGCGACACAGTGAAATAAATAGTGCGATAAAGACGCTAGGCGAAAGCCGACCATCTATGATGGAAACAACCCGAGAAATGGATATGGAAAATTCCAATTCCAATCCCGCGTCGTCGGAATTGTCCGCGCCAAATTCCCCCGCGTTGTCGTGCGGTTCGAGTTTCTCGGCGGAACACGCGATAGTGCTATCGCTGCAAGAACAATTGCGGCATTATGAAAGCGTGATCGCTGAGCTACGAGCGCAAGTTGTTTCGCTTAATTCGAAGATCGCGGACTTAAGCAGTGCGTTACCACCGCGAAAAGTGACGTCGCACGAGGTTCCCCCCTCATCCACTTCCCCCAGGAGGAAGAAGACAAAAAAGGCAGCTGAGGACTTCCCCGAGCTGCCAACAACAAGAAATAACCCGACTACGACCATTTTGGTGGATGCGCCACCAAAAAATTCGCACCAGGCCGAAACACCATCCGCACCTCCACCATTTCCAGTCGCGATTTCGATTTCGTTCGGAATTTTGGAATGCGACAACTCCATGGAAGTGGGAAACCAACCATCCCAAACCGGTGTACACGCTCCCAGCACATCCCCAGTGGTGCCCGAAAACCCAAAAAAAGACCCGACGCCTCCTCCAATCATCTTACGCGACACCACCGCAGATGGATGGAAAACAGTTTCTCGGGAAATCAAATCCCGAAAATTAACCGTGCTCAAAGCGAGCAACATCCCGGAGGGGGTTCGAATACACCCAGCCTCTTCCAATGACTACCGTGAAATTACCCGACTTCTGCAGCAGCTCGGTAAGCAATTTCACACATACATGTTGCAGGACGAGAAGCCACTCAAAGTGGTCATTCGCGGACTCCATGTCGACACGAACTGTCAAGAAATCCTTGAGGAAATCCGTCTTCAAGGTATCCAAGCAGAATCTGTCGCCCAGATGAAGACCTTCGGAGGCAAAGCTCTTCCCCTATTCATGGTGACACTTCCCAAAACAACAGAGTCGAAGAAAATCTTCGACCTGAAGTTTATTAATTTTTTAAAAATTTCAGTTGAATCCCCGAAGAAGAAAACTGGTGCATCCCAATGCCACAAGTGCCAGTTTTTCCACCACAGCCAAGCCCGTTGTTTTGCGAATCCACGCTGCGTCAAGTGCGCCGGGGACCACGAAACCAAAACCTGTTCCAAGTCCAAGGACATTCCAGCCACCTGTACCAACTGCGCCGGCGCACACCCAGCCAGTTACAGGGGGTGTCCAGCTTTCCCGAAGCAGAGGAAACAACCCGTCCCAAATCCCAAAACCAAACCCGAGGCAAAGAAAGTTACCAACAACTTATCTTACGCCAATGCAGCGAAGTCCAGCGGAAATACCAAACCTGCAAACCAAACCAAACCAACAAATCCCAATCCTCTTGAATCCCTACAAGGCCTAGATGTCCTCAAAACTCTCCTACCTCAAATCCAACAGTTCCAAAAACTGATGCCCATCCTCCTTGAGCTCTCGAAATGCCTCACACCAAAATAAATCCGAACTCGTTACAGATTGCCAGCTGGAACGCCAACGGCATCCGAGAACGAAAAGACGAACTACTCGAATTTGCCCAAAGACACAACCTGGATGTGTTGCTGATCAGCGAAACTCATCTGAGCCAAGCAGTGAATGCGAACATTCCAGGTTATGCAATGTACCGAAATGACCGAAACAGTCAGGGAGGTGGAACAGCGATTTACGTGAAAACTCACATAAATCACTACCAGGCGGCAACAGGCGAATTGGAAGACATGGAAGCGTCGGCCATTGAGGTGGTAACTTCTTCTGTTGGTACTTTACGTCTTGTTTCAGCTTATCTTCCCCCAACCAAACGACTGTTGAACACCGATCTTGACAACTTGCTGGACAGGAACCTTCCAACCATCTTGGCAGGGGACCTGAACTGCAAACACCCGAACTGGAACAGTCGGAGAAGAAATCCCAACGGAAATCTTCTCCAACAATACTCTGACGACCGAGAGCTGGTGGTGGTTGGTCCGCAAGAACCAACCTTCTACTCACATCAGGGTACAGGCGATGTCATTGATATAGCAATATTGAAGGACATCAACCTGAACTACTCGTTGACAGCTCTCAACGAACTAAGCTCAGACCACAATCCGGTAATTATTTCTCTTGGAAGTAACACCGAAATTGGTTTCAGAGCAAGACATACGACAACTAGGTGGACTGCGTTCGCTGGTCACGTCAATAGATCACTGCCGCCACTTGGACGGATTCACGAAACCGCAGACATAGATAGAGCTGTTTCGGATTTTCAAGCATCTATCCTGTCATCGATAGAAAGATGCACAAAAACTGTCACAGCTCCATCCCAACCAAATCGACCACCAGAAAATGTGATTGACATGATCAGGGAACGCAATCAAGCCCGAAGACGGTATCGACGAAACTGGAACCCGCAAGATCGACTCGAGTATCAACAACTGGCAAGGGCGGTGAAAACTGCACTTCGCGACCACCACAATGCGAAATGGGAGGCCAAGATCGAATCACTTGAGGACGACGACATCGCCTTATGGAGAATGTCAAAAATCCTCAGGAACAAGTTCGTTCAGATGCCACCAATCCATGGGGAAGCCGGGCTGGTTTTCAATGATGAAGACAAAGCCGAAGCCTTCGCGGATCACTTCGAAAGACAATTCTCCCTCAACTACGCCAACGCCGATCTCGACCACGTCGAAGCAATCGAAGATGGTGTAGAAGAAGCGTTGTTGGAAGAAGATGATGATGCGATTCCCCATGCGACACCAAGTGAAGTACTCGAGGAAATCAAACGGGTAAAAGTTCGAAAGGCGCCAGGAAGAGATGCCATCCCAAACAAGGCTCTCAAACTCCTGCCACCTAACGCGGTGGGGCAACTCACAAAGATCATAAACTCAATAATTCGTTTGCGGTATTTTCCAGATTGCTGGAAAACCGCTGATATTGTTGTGTTTCAGAAACCAGGCAAATCAGGGACTTTCCCGCAGAATTACCGGCCCATCAGCTTGCTACCGACGCTCGGGAAAATCACCGAACGAGTCATCCTTTCCAGACTCCTAGACCATGTCCACAATCTCAACCTTATCCCCGACGAACAGTTTGGATTTCGTTCAAGCCACTCGTCAGTCCATCAAGTCCTCCGATGCGCTGAATTCATTACCGATGGATTCAACAGAAAACAATCGACTGACATCGCTTTGTTTGATGTCTCAGCGGCATTCGACAAGGTTTGGCACGCCGGTCTTTTGCACAAGCTCCTGTCCGCCAACATTCCTATTGGGCTGGTGAAACTGATCGCCTCTTTTCTAGATGATCGAAAGTTCAGCGTTCGTATAGGATCATCCCACTCGACCATCAGAAGTGTGGAAGCTGGCGTACCCCAGGGATCCGTCCTTGCGCCTACCCTATACTCGCTGTTCACGAGGGACCCACCCAAGACCGACAACACTTGCCTGGCACTGTACGCAGACGACACGGCAATCATGACGAGGTCGCTAGCTCCAAACTTGGTTGTTCGGAGACTCCAGGAGGCAGTGGACCGCTTACAAGAGTGGTTCGCCAAATGGCTGATCACGATCAACCCAGAGAAGAGTCAAGCGATCTTCTTCTCGAAAAGACGACGACACCCGACAATTGAGGTAACTCTTGACGGAATTGACATACCTTGGTCTTCTTCAGGAAAGTATCTGGGAGTGACGATGGACCGGCGGCTGACGTGGAAACAACACATTGCAGCTCGAACGACAAAAGCGAAGCAAGCGCAGGGACTGCTTTACCCGTTGATCAATTGTGATGACTCGCGTAGTTATAATAACAGCTGGGTAATGAGTACCCTAGCAACGTCATATAACTGTCGGTTTTTCGAGTGATGTTCTACGAGGTTTCTAGTGTTGATTTTGAATAAAATACGTTCATCTATCAATTATTCGATACACTTTAATTGGCGACGAGGAGAGCGAACTGCACGGAATCCTCTGTAAGTAGAGTTTCGAATAACTACCTGCACTTTTGGCACAAAAATGGACCCGAAGCTGGAAAATCCGGAAGCTGGAAAATCCGGTAAGACAGAACTCGCTGAACTCGCGGCCAACATTAATAGGCTCGTCTCTGCTCTAACGAGTCAGGCTCAATCTCAATCTACTGCTCATAATGCCGCCCTTCAATTCGAAAATTTCGACGAATCTAAGGAGTCTTTCACGAGCTATAAAGATAGGATTGGCAACTTCTTTGAACTTCGCGGAATCACGGATCCGCAAAACGGGCGAGGGTACTGCTCAATTCAATCGGCAGTAAATATTACCAGCTTGTATCCACTCTAACTGCACCTGATTCACCTACATCTAAGTCCTACGATGACATGACGGACCTCCTCGAAAATCAACTTTGCCCAAAACCTAACCCAGTCATAGAACAACACAGGTTTCTATCTACTTGTCAACTCGAAAGCGAATCTGTAGCTCAATTCGCAGTGAAATTGCGAAGCTTTACACCGACGTGCGAATTCCAATGCCCCAACGCTGCTTGTAAAAAATCCATTGCTGACATATTCTTGAGAGCTCAATTTATTCGAGGGTTAGAGACAATAATATTCGAGAACATTTACTGTTGATTCCCGCAGAAGAGCTAACTTTTGAAACTGCTCTAGAAAGGGCTAAGGCCCTAGAATCTTCCAAATTGAACAACATTGAACTTTCTTCAACGCCCAGCTCATCAAACACGACTGTCAACCGTATTTCTAGATCTAAAACCCAACATAACTCCCAAAATTTCCGAGCTAAATCGTCGGAGCGGACCAGCTCATCTTTTCACTCGCGATCGAATAACCGGGTAGATCTAGGACAACTCGGTATTGATGGCCTATGCCTCAGATGTGGGAAAGATAATCACAAAACAGCCGCGTGTCGAATCGATCCCTCAAAACTTAAGTGTGAGGATTGTTCCAAGTCCGGACACTTAAGTAAAGTCTGTATTTTCACACTTACTAAAAAACGGGGGAAGAAAAATGTCCACGAAATTGACACAGAAGATACTAATGATGAGGTAAACGTCATAGACATCTATGAAATAAAAAACGCAACGGACTCTGACCGTTTCTACGCCAACATTAAAATCGGGAACAAATACCAAACATTTGAAGTTGACTCTGGTGCTGGAATCACAATATTAACAAAATCCGCGTTTGACAAACTCGGAATGGACGACCGCGTCATTCCGACCACCGTACAACTCCGCTCATATACCAAGGAATTATTCAAGCCAATAGGGAAAGCCATAATACCCATTGAATTCAACGGTATTTCAACCACTGAAGAGCTCTACATCATCAAAGAAGACTTCTCCCCTCTACTTGGTAGGTCGTGGATCAGAAAACTCAAGATAAATCTAGAAGACATTGACAAATTCAGAGGCTCACCCAACCGCTCGGTTAATACGATCAAAATCACACCCCTTGACCTAGACAAGATTCTTGCTCCATTTGAAGACATGTTCAAACCACAGGTGGGATGTATCCCCAATACTGAGTGCTCTCTCAAGCTCCGACCTAATGCAAAGCCACGTTACTTAAAACCCCGCACTGTTGCCTTTGCTTTTAGAGACAAAGTCGAAGAAGAATTAGATTCTTTGGAAAAACAGGGAATAATTACAAAAGTAGACACATCAGATTGGGGTTCCCCCCTAGTCATTATTCCCAAACCAGACGGAAATGTCAGAATCTGCGCGGACTACAAACCAACCCTGAACCCCCAACTGGAGGATTCCCATTATCCAATTCCCAACATTGAGGAAGCACTGCACAACATAAAAAATGCACAATTCTTTTGTAGCCTGGACCTTTATAAAGCCTATCTACATGTGCCTGTCTCTCCAGAGAGCCAAGTACTCCAGACAATTTCCACTCACCGAGGACATACAAGGTCAATCGGTTGAGTTTTGGCGTCAAAACTGCTCCAGGCGAATTCCACCGTATCCTAGGACAAATTATGGGAGGAATTGACGGGGTAATCTCATATTTTGATGACTTCTAATTTTTGGATCAACTTTTGAAGAATGTCGGAAGAATCTGACTACCTGCCTGGAAAAACTCAAAGCCTGCAACATACACTTGAACAAAAATAAGTGTAAATTTTTGTGAATCAAATCCAATACCTTGGATACACAATCACAAGCCGCGGGATTGAGAAATCCCTGATAAAATCAACGCGGTTATAGATGCCCCCCCTCCTGAAAATGTACATGACTTACGGCGGTTCTTAGGCCTTGTCACGTATTACTCGAAGTTCATACCCGATGTGGCTTCAATAACTCACCCACTGAGACACTTACTCAAAAAGAATGTTACATTCACGTGGTCCGAAGAGTGCCAGCTGGCATTTACCAAACTCAAGGCTGAAATTGCTGGTGATCGGGTACTCACGCCATTTGACCCCAAACTGCCTATTACAGTCGCTTGCGATGCTAGTCCTTACGGTATTGCAGGAATCCTATCGCATGTCGTAAATGGAATAGAGAAACCAATTGCTTTCGTTTCCCGATCCGTGACTGCCTCAGAACAGAACTATTCCCAACTAGACCGGGAAGCTCTAAGCATTTACTGGACCCTCAAGAAATTCATGATATATGTATACGGAAGAAAATTTACCCTAGTCACTGATAACTTACCACTCACGAGAATTTTCCATCAGGACAACAGCTTACCTTCCATGACTTCAGCTCGCTTACTGCGATATGCCGCCTTCATTGGTGATTTTGACTACCACATTAAACACCGAAAATCCGATTCACACGCGAACGTTGACTGTCTGTCGAGGGCTCCCTCATCTACTCCAGAAACGGAAGCAGATGTCATTGAAATATTTTATAATCAAACGATCCACCAGATCTCGACTAAGCAAACTGATCATGGCACCTGGAATGTGGCAGAAGCAACTGCTACAGATGAAGAATTGTCAAAGCTCAAGGACGACTTGTTGAACGGCAAAAATTATAATGCTGAGTTCAGTCTACAGGAGGAGTCATTTTCCGAGGAAACCGGGTCTTCATACCCAAAATCATGCGAGGAGACGTATTGAAGGAGCTACACAAAACACATGTGGGCATGACAAAAATGAAACAACTTGCTCGACGATACTGTTACTGGCCCAACATCGACAGAGAGATAGAATCTCTGGTGAAAGCATGTCAAAACTGTGCAAACATTCAAAAGAATCCAAATAAACAACCTCTTCACGTCTGGGAGGAACCGGCTCAAAACTTTCAACGGGTTCACATGGATTATGCAGGAGAATTTCAGGGACACCATTTCTTCATTCTAATCGATGCAAAATCCAAATGGCCGGAAGTTGTTTCACAAACCAAAGCCCCAACCTCAACATCAACCATTAACTTGCTTCGAGTATTTTTGCTCGCCACGGATTTCCCGAAATTCTTGTCTCAGACAACGCGTCAATTTTCAAGAGCACCGAGTTCTCAGAATTCTGTAAATCATGCGGGATAACTCAACTCTTCATCGCCCCTGGACACCCGGCGACCAATGGTCTTGCAGAGAGACATGTACAGACATTCAAGGACAAATTAAAGACAATGAAAGATGACAATCGGCCAATGCAGGAGAAACTCCATGAGATACTTTTACGTTTTAGAGCGACTCCATTAGCTTGTGGCAAGACACCTTCTGAACTATATCTTGGACGTCAACTACGGATTGAATTGGATTTTCTTCGCCCTACGTGTTCTTTAGAAAATAATTCTCAACAACCAAAGGCTCTAAAACTAAGCGTGGGAGATAGGGTTCAAGCAAGAATATACCAATCCAACGTCCTCTGGAAACGAGGTGTGATCAAGAAGGTACTTGGTCGACTCCACTACTTGATTGGTTTAGATGAAGGGTATACAATCAAACGCCACATAGATCAGATTAGGCGTACCGAGGTCGAAAAGAAGTCTGTCCGATTCGACGTGCCATCTGAAGTCAAATTCATACCGACTCGTAACAGACCTCCACAATCACCGGATCCACTACCTACCACTGCCAACAACTATCTACCGTTACCGACCCCTCCTACGGAAACGCCGGAACCGACTCAAGAAGTCCAAGAGCCAACTCCAACTACACTCCGACGTTCCACAAGAATTAGAAGACCACCGTTCTGGATAGCAGACTATACTCGATGAATTTTCATCCATAGTTCTTTGGTTTTGTGTTCAAAATTATTTCTCAGTGTTTCTCAATTAAGCGTGGGAGAACTGTGATGACTCGCGTAGTTATAATAACAGCTGGGTAATGAGTAGCCTAGCAACGTCATATAACTGTCGGTTTTTCGAGTGATGTTCTACGAGGTTTCTAGTGTTGATTTTGAATAAAATACGTTCATCTATCAATTATTCAATACACTTTATCAATGGGCGAAGCAAGCTCAGCGCAAAAGTCAAACTTAGGCTTTATACATCAATTATAAGGCCTATGATGACCTACGCTTCCCCAGTCTGGGGCAATGCAGCCCGTTCCCACATCAGGAAACTGCAAGTCGTGCAGAACAAATCTCTGCGAATGGCAGTAAACGCCCCATGGTTCGTCCGAAACTACAGAATTCACAAAGATCTGAAGATGCCGAGTGTTCTCAAGAACATCAGAGAGACAGCGGAGAAATTCTTCGCAAACAACGACCGACACGTTAATCCTCTGGTAAGCCAACTGGGGGATTATAATCATAACTTACCTTTCAGGCACAGGAGACCTAGAACCATCCTCAGGAATTGAGGAGAGAAAACATCACAGACGGTAAAACAAATTTTATTAATAAACACACACTTGCAATCCGAGAGATTTGTTATGTATAATGTTAGAGTCATAACTAGCCATAAGGTGTGAAATGTTCAATGAGACTGGAAGTGAAAGTCAGTCCCTTCAGGCATAGGCTTCCCTCTCGGAGGTTTTTTTAGCCGGTCGGCATTTTGCCAAACGCGGCACACGCTGTACGCCGGGTGCAGTAAGGTCTTTACAAAGATTTTTCCCTCCACGCAAAAAAAAAAAAAAAAAAAAAAAAAAGAATATGTTCGCCACACGATACCGGCGCCCTCGGGCCGCCATCTGATCATGACCGCCTGTCCGCAGGCTCTACCGATCTTGACGTTCTCACGTAAGTGATACCGACTTTAAACAACTCTAACGATTTCGATTTCAGAGAAGATTACTGAGGCAACGGCGTGGCCGGCCTCTTAACGCAGAAGCAGTCAAGTCAAGAATATGTTCGCCAATATTTTAGAAAAACAATTTGAAAATAATCCCGGCACAGATGACAAACAATTCAACCAAAGTATTTTTCACATAAGTAATAGAAAACTAAACACTACAAAATTTGAAGACGAAATTAATGAAAAATATATGAACAAAATCACAACAGATGAAATAAAAAACATTTTGGCCACTTTGAATAAGAAATCGGCACCTGGAATAGATGGTATAAGAAACATCGCTCTGCAAAATCTTCCAGACGATGTCTCAAATATTCAACAAAATCATTAAATTCGAAACCTTCCCTACAATATGGAAGGAATCCAGTACAATAATGATACCCAAACCTGGAAAAACAAGAACCTTACCACTGAACTATAGACCAATCAGCCTTTTATCAACAATAAGCAAACTTTTCGAAAAATGCCTAAACAACAGACTCAAAAGATTCATAGACAACAACAAAATAATTCCCGACTTCCAATTTGGATTTCGAGAACAACATTCCACTACTCATCCACTGACCAAAATAACACAAGACATTAAACGCAACAAATTTTTATCTAAACCTACAGCAGCCATATTCCTCGACATGGAAAAAGCATTCGACAAAGTATGGCACCACGGACTTATTTATAAGCTGAAAAACAACAGATTTCCCACAAAATTAATCAATATTATCAAGAGCTATCTAACAGACAGAACGTACAAAGTTAAAATAGAAACACAAAATTCCACCGAAAGAAGAATACAATCAGGAGTCCCACAGGGTTCGGTAATAGGACCAACTCTGTTTAACATTTACACCTCTGACGTACCACAGCTAACTCACTGCCAAATACTACAATTTGCCGACGACACTGTCCTATACACTTCACACAGAAATACAATAGCTACAAAAAAATGGTTACAAGAAGATCTGAACAAAATAATGCAATACTACAAAAAATGGAGAATATCAATAAACCCGGAAAAATGTAAAGCAATACACTTCCAAGGAAAACAAAAAAGAATTAATAATAACCCAGAAGAAATCACAATCGGAGAACAAAAAATCCCGTGGGGTAAATCAGCAAAGTACTTAGGTATCTTGATTGA
Organism: Novius pumilus; assembly: GCA_020654155.1. Lineage (NCBI taxonomy): Eukaryota > Metazoa > Arthropoda > Insecta > Coleoptera > Coccinellidae > Novius > Novius pumilus. Next base: position 191,614 of record JAIFOV010000503.1, read on the forward strand.
CAGAAACCTTGACTACAAAGATCACATTAAAGGAAACATCACAAAATTACACAACGTTATGGGTGCATTATACCCACTAGTAAACATTAAAAGCAAACTAAACCTCGAAAATAGAATCAGGATACTAAAATCCATAATCATTCCAACAGTTACTTATGCAAGTGAAATTTGGTCAAAGTCCAACCAGAGCCGGATCTACAATTTTTAGCAGGGGGGGCAAAGTAGCCATGTGCCGCCCCCCCCCTTTAAGAGAAAAAAGTGGAGTTGATTCAAGGCGGGTAATTATACAGGCTGTTTCAATGAAAAAGGCCTATCTCATTCTATCACTATCACCGGAATTGAATCAGATACGTTCAATAATGTTTGAGGGAGACACATTTTGAAATAAACTTGAGTCTGAGAAAAGCAACCCCTAACGAGGGGGCGCCTCAACCCCATGATTTTGAATAGGTAATAGGGGTCGAATGATACATCTTTCTGAAGATCTTGTAACTCTCTTTTCAATAATGTATATTTTGATTTCCTGAAATCAAAATTGTTTGAATAAAACGAATTTTCTTCATGGTGTACTCATTTTGAAATCGAGCGAAAAAATTCAAAGCCATCCAAATCAAATGTTCGAATTATCCTCCACTCACTCCCATGCAATGAAACAAACGCGATTCAAACATTCTGTGTACTTTTTTCTTATGCTGGAAAACCTTTTGAACCATATGATATTCCTATTGTTGAACTTCACTTGAATTTATTAAGGACAACTTTTTCTTTTTCTTGCCAGGTGAGTATTAAATTTGGTCTTCAGCAATACTGCTTAAGTGAACGAGAATGATTTGTTCAATTCAAAAACGAGTAGAACTAATCGAGTTGTATTACTCGAATGAGAAAAATGCAAGAATTTTCAAGGAAAATAATCCGGGACATTCTGTTGCTTGTGGAAAAGTTTCGAGAATCTGGTTCAGTTCAGAGTAAAAAGCACCAACCAGAAAGGCTAGTCAACAATGAATCTACTGAAATTGCTGTTCTGGGACAAGTAGCTTTAATGCTAATCACTCAGTCCCTGAGAAAAATATGTGCAGCTTCTGGAGTGAGCCAATCATCAGTTTCAAGGACTCTCCTCAAATTCAAGTTTCATCTTTACAAAACACATTTTGTGCAGGAATTGAACGATGATAATCCAGATAGACGTTTTCAATTCTGTGAACAAATGACAGACCGTCTGAATCTCAACCCACAACTTCTTAACAGCATTTGTTTTTCGGATGAGTGTACATTCTCGTTCAATGGTCATGTGAACCGTCACAACTTTCGGTACTGGAGTGACGTCAATCCCTATTTGATGAGGGAAGGACATTCTCAACGTCCAGAAAAACTGAATGTTTTGGCTGGAAATCTTTGAGATCATATTATCGGTCCACTTCTTCTTCCGCAAATCTTGAATTCCTTCAAAAAAAAATCTACTCAAGAATTTTGGAAATAATCCAAAATGAAGAGAAGCTGATTGAACAAGAAGCATTCTTTAAACAAGATGGAGCACCTGCTCATTATTCAATATGTTCCAGAGCGTTGAATTGGCCACAGAGGTCCAATAGAATGGCCTGCACGGTCTCCGGATTTGACACCTCTTGATTTTTTCCTATAGTGATACTTGAAATATGAAGTGTTTCAAACTGAGCTAAACAGCTTAGACGATTTGCAGTAGAGAGGCACCTATCGCAAAGTGTAATCAGTTGACACCAGAAGTCTTTCGAGATGTTCGCAGAATGATTGAATCGCGTTTGTTTTATTGTATGGAACTGAATGGAGAACAATTCAAACATTTGATTTGAATGGCTTTGAATTTCATTGCTCGATTTCGAGAAAAGAACATTGTTCCGTGGAAATGACATAATATTTATTTTGATGTCAGAGTGAGACTTTGTCAACTTAAACAACTGGTCCATTGCCGCCCCCTATATCTTAGCGCCCGGGGCAAATGCCCCCGCATGCCCCCCCATAGATCCGGCTCTGAGTCCAACTACCACAGAATAAAACCACTGCAGCAAAAAATAAACAAAACGATTAGACAGATTTCTCAAGCTCCTTGGTACATATCCAATGAGCAACTCAGAAAGGAATTAAAAATAAAAACAATAGAAGAAATAACGAACAAGACAGCATCCAACTCCATAGGAAAAATGAAAAACCATTCTAACGTCATGATTAGAAACTTAACTCTTAATTTGCCCTAGCCCAATTTGAATTGAAAAAAAAGTAAGACGCATTTTTATCGTTTGAAATTTGAGATGAAACAACACAAACAGAAAAAAAAATAAAAGAATAAAAAAAAAAACAGTACGAAAATGAGATGACGAGGCACAAGGAAGAAATTTCGGTCCTCACAATAATCCAAGATCCCGTACGGAACACCATCGCTAACGAAACCATCTCGTTATTCATTCATCGCCAACCTCAATAAATGGCCCGTCCCCGACGGTCCGCCGGTCCTTTTTACACCAACGAAAAGGCATCGGTAACAAGTTTGCGTAATCGCGCACGTTTCGCGTACGGTTCGGGACGATCCGTTCGGCAAACCTCGTAACTATGGAAACCGAACTACCATTTTAAATATAAACATAACCTTACCTATTGGATTTTCTGGAAACGTGGTTTGAGTGAAAAGAGCGGTTATTTTGCATTCGTTTATTTCGTAATTATGTTGCCATTTAATGTAAGTAATATTACATCAGTAGAGCGAGAAGAAAGGTTAGAGGATTTGAGAGTCGAAAATATCGCAAGAAGAACGATGCGGGATGAAAGTGATCCGTTTTCAATTGATGACGTGAGATTTGTTGAACTCTTCCGGTTAAACAAGGATTCGGCACGATATGTTTTTAATTGTCGGGTTTATACTGCGTACTGACCTGATACGATCGCCAAGGGTGGTCGTCGGATTCCCAGATGTTTTCGGCGACATATGACGATAAGATTCAACCTGTCTACATTTGAGATTAATAAGCACCGAACAGTTGCGAATATTTGCATTCTTTCTTTTCAGTTCATCTTTATAATTGACGAGCGTTACACCAAACATTTTTATTACGATTATTTTTTCTACAGTATTATACTGTAAAACTATTAACATGAGTGGCTGGTAAGTTTTGTGTTTTAGATAGCATTCTTGTAGTTTAATAACTTTTGAGATAATTCTCGATTTCTGAGGAGATAATAAAGAAGATTAAATTACGAAGAGATTGATAGTCGAATGATTTTTCCTTTCTCAAGAATAAATCTAATTCACAAATTTTCGCGGTCGAGTTTCATATTATGGATCACAAATATTTTCTATTCTTACCTTTTTTACACTCAGTTTTATGAACTTTTTCTCATTATATATTGCCACTTCTAAAGTTAATGAATAAGTATTCTGCAAAAATTGAATTCAACAAAATAACACTGAAAGTTTTGAATATCTCCCAGTCATTTGTTCATATGAAATTGACATCTTTTCCTTTTTTCAACAGTATTTCACAAAATATGGATGCCATCTGCACGTTGTGCGATGAGCCATTGGATAATGCAATCCATAAAATTGTGACTGTACGTGAAAAAGGTTTACTTACGTTGACAAAAAGAAGTAGAGAAAAAAAAGATAATAAATGGCAGCAATGGGAAGGAAAGTTGAGTTACCATTTTCACGAACTTTGTCGGAAAAGATATTCGGTTTCTACTAAGTCTTCTGCATCTTCAAATGCCTATCCACAATCTTCTAAATCAGTGGATTATAACACGTGCAATGAAGAAAATTTCAATTTTTCAGAATTTTGTTTCATATGTAGTAAAAAAGCAGATGCAAAACATCGTAAAGTGCGACAGGTACGCCAGGATTATTTAAAAGCTCGTGTGATGGACGTTGCTGAACGTAGAAATGATAATCAGGGGAAAACTGTCTTACTTAGAGTGGAAAAAGTTTCTTCTTTGACAGATGTTCATGCTCGTTATCATGAAAAATGCTACAAACGCTTCATAGATATTCCAACCAAAGTGATTTGTAGTGAACCAGAGCCATCTTGTGATTGGGACTCATTATTCCCATTAGTCTGCCAACATCTTGAAAATAATGAAAATTATAAATTTAATCTAAACGAATTACAAAAAGTACTAGGGGAAAATGTGGTCAGTAACAGAACGCTTTGTCGCAGACTCAAAGAGCATTACGGTAAAGATATTTTTATAGAACAACATCCAGGAAAAGAAACGGTTGTTTATTATAAAATTTGTGATCTTAAGACAATTTGTACCGATTGGTTATGTGATGAAGCTTCTCTGGATGTGGACCAAAAAAAAACAATAGTAAAAGTAGCGGCTGAAATACTTCGTTCAGAAATTTTGAATCATTCGTTTGAGAAAGGATTTTACCCACCTCCCAGCAAGTTTCTCGATGGTGTAATATCCGACGTTCCGTTCCTGTTAACTTTTTTCCTAGGACATTTGTTGCTGAACGATAATCAGGAAAATAACGAAAAGAACTTTGTTAAACGTGACGTCATTTCTCACTCTATTGTTTCTGCCCTTCGTCCAAAAACGTTTAATTCGAATCTACAATTGGCTGTATCAACTTACGTCTACCGGAAAACCGGTTCAAAATTAATAGTAAATCTTTTATCAAAATTGGGAATTTCTGCTTCCTACTACACCACACAGTTGTATGAAGCTTCGGTTATAATGGATCCTCCAAAGATTCATACTGTAGAAGAAGATGCTTTTCTTCAGTTTGTATTTGACAACACCGATCATAATGTGCAAACATTAGATGGTCGTGAAACCTTTCACTGCCTAGGAGGCATCGCTATTCATACACCAGATTCAGGTCTTTCAATTGAAAATGGATCAAAAAAATGTAAGACAATGCCATCTGCTGCAATCTTAGCAACGCAAAAACAAATATCAACTGTGTTCTGTGATGATATTAGTTCAAGGGGTTTGGAGAACATTCAATATGTTTCCACTAATAATTTAAAGATCGCGAATTCACCATTAGTCACGCCAACAATCGCTTTGTACCTTTGGGCTAAGTGCGTCAAAATTCCGAAAATTCCGACCTGGAAAGGTTTCATGGAAATTTTGTCCCAAGCAGAAGAATATTTCCCGTCTCGAATTACGTGCCTACCTTTTATCAAGCAACCACCATCGAATATCATAACTTTGAATACAGCTTTGCACTTATCTATTGAGGAGAGTCGTCGGCTAAACCAGAAAACATGTTTCGTTACATTTGATCAACCTTTGTATCAAAAAGCTCGATCTATCATTTCACAAATGCAAAATTCTGATTTGGAAAATGTAGTCGTTCGTTTGGGAGGATTCCATCTTTTAATGTCATATCTTGGAGCCATAGGGTATTTAATGAGTGGAAGTGGATTAGAGGATTTGTGGTCTGTGGTGTACGCACCAGAATCCGTGAAAAAAATGGTAACCGGGCATGCTTTTGCGAGGTCATTAAGAGCTCATATTTTGACCTTTACAGCATTGGGTATTATTATTTGTGAAATGAATCAAAATGAAGAAAATAAAAATTTCGTTCAGAAAATTTTGAACAATTGGTCTACAAATCCACCACTTTTACAACAGTGTAATGGCTCGCCTGAAATTGAAACAATGGCTCAACAGATAGAAAGAAAATTGAAACTGCTCGAACATAATGGTCCAACATCTAAATTGTGGGTACAGTATTTTCAGAGTGTTGTTATAGCACTGCAATTCATTGAAGCTGAGCGTTTGGGACAGTGGAAATTGCACTTACAGTCTGTGGAGAAAATGTTGCCATTATTTCATGCCTCTGGCCATTACGCATATGCTAAAAGCGCTCAAATCTATCTACAGGATATGGTTAATTTAGAATTACACATGAATGACAAGGAGTTTGACCAATTTACAGAAAAAGGTTTCTTTACAATCCACAGATCAGATAAAGCGTGGTCCGGTGTGTGGAGTGATATGGTTATCGAGCAAACTTTGAATCGTTTCTTCGGTACCGACTTGAAACATGGTAGAGGAGTTACTCCTAGCGTCATATCCCGATACCTTTTAGCTATGCCTTCGGTTTTCAATGTAATGGATCGTTTGGAAATTTTTTGTAATATAAAGTCAACAACAAATGAACAACATGTGGATCTTTCAAATGCTCGAACCTTGAGAGATGAACGAGATATTGACTATCTTGTATTCTGGCTCAAACAACGACAGCCATTTAAATCTAGAAGTCAACTCATATCATTGTCAACAGGAATTACAGGGGGGAACGAAATTGACTGTCATTTAGCATATGAAAAAGGTCGGAAGGGAATGGCATCAATGGTGGGAAAAAGTGCCAATAACGTAACATTGTCTCATAATTTCAAAGTTCGAAATTTGGCTTCGGCCAGAGATGGCATTCGTCTATGCGAAAACAACATTGTTTCAATAGATCCATCTTTGCTATTTCAAAGAATTTCAGCTCTTTTTGATGGAGATGCAGAAATCACTCGTCGTGCTTTGGAATGTGAACTTTCGCCTTTCCCGTTGAGTCTTTTTGATGAATGTGGAATGATGAGGAAAACGGCGAAAGCCGAATTGTATAAAATTTTTCAAACATCCATATTTTCTGAAACACTTTTGGAAAGATGTGCGTACATAATAGATGGAGGTTGGTTGTTGCATCGCGTTGTATGGCCTCACGGGAAAACATACGGAGAACTTTGTAACATTTATTTCCATTATATTAGCACATACTTCAGAAAACCGGTAATCATTTTTGATGGTTACAATCACGACAGTATTGGAATTAAATCATACGAGAGATACCGCCGTCGCGAAAAAAATTTAGCAGCGGATGTCGAAGTCTCTTTCGAAAACTTCGTTATTGTGAGTCAGAAAAAATTTCTGTCTAACCTTGTAAATAAACAAAGATTTATTGTTTTGCTGAGTTCATTTTTGATGAACTCGGGCCTGGACGTTAAAATTGCTGCAGAGGATGCTGACGCATTAATAGTGCGAACAGCAATTTCCATGGAACAGCAAGAAACAAATCCAGTTGTCATCGTAGGAAATGATGTTGACGTTTTGATTTTATTAATCGCTCTCACTCCAAATGGCAGTACTATTTACTTCCGAAAAATGTCAAGCGGCAAACTGAAGAACGTTTTATACAGTTCTTCTGAAAACAACAAACTAAAACCTTTTCTTCTTTTTGCCCATGCTTTTGCAGGATGCGACACACCAAGTGCTATATATAGAAAAGGCAAAAAACAAATAATAAGAATTCTCGAGAAAAATGAAGAACTACAGAAAGCAATTAAGGTTTTTCTTCATCCAAACAGCAATGTCGAAGGTATTTATGAAGTGGCAGAAAAAATCATTTTGAAATTATTTAACTGTGAGACTACCAGAAATCAGAATATTTCCATCGGCGAATTGAGATACAAAATCTTTATTTCTTCAATTTCGAAAAGTAAGAAAGAATTGTGTTTAGCTTTTCTTCCGCCCACTGTTGCCGTCTTACGTGAACATGCGAAACGTGTTTATTTTCAAATACAGCAATGGCTCAATCATCCATTGGATTACGAGAAATGGGGATGGAAGAAAACAGCTACGATGTTGTTACCTATCATGAATCCGGTAGATCCAGCACCGAAAGATCTAATTGAAAAGGTTAGTGAGTGTATCTATTATCTTAAGAAACATTTCTGTGTGCTTTGATAAATAAAGAATTATATTTTTTGTATAAATTCCAGGTATTTTGTGTGGGGTACGGGTTATCGTATAGTGACGAAGAAAATGGGGAGTCTTGCCCCGCCGAGGCTGCCGGTGAGGAGGAAGATGGCGTTTGTCAGGGGACTGTTTCCGGAGGGGCGGATATTGCCCACTGGGGACCGGGTGACGTTGGACCTGAGCTCTCCGCCGAGTTTCTCCCTCGAGGAGCTGGGGGAAGCTGTGAGGAGAATGAAGAACGGGAAGGCCCCAGGGCCAGATAGGGTGCCGGTAGAGGCGGTGAAAGTGGTTTTGACATGTGTCCTGGAGTATTGTTGGCGGTATTCAACGAATATCTGACGGATCAGTGCTTTCCGCAAGCAGTAAGGAGGCTTCGGTGGTCTTAATACCGAAGCCGGGCAAAGATCCGGCGCTGTCGTCCTCATATCGGCCAATATGCCTCATAAATGTTACGGCGAAGATCTATGAGAGGTTGCTCCTGGGTAGGGTGACGGATGCGATGGAGAAGGCGGGGGCTCTTTCTGAGGGCCAACATGGGTTCAGGGAGGGAAGGTCCACCATTACGGCCATCAAGAAAGTTTTATCGCTGGTAAGCGACGACAATTATACGTGGGCTGCGATAGTTACTATCGATGTTAAAAACGCCTTCAACACGGCAGATTGGCAGCTGATCGTGGAGAGTCTTGGACGGTTGGGCCTGGAGCCTCATGTGTTGGCAGCTCTGGAGTCGTATTTCCGGGATCGTGTTGTGTGGGTTGCCCCTGGGTGTCGTTTTGATTGTTCAGCAGGAGTTCCACAGGGTTCGGTGCTTGGACCCACCCTGTGGAATCTTCTTTATGATGGAGTTCTCCGGTTGCGGTACCCAACGGGGGTCACCCCGGTGGCGTATGCTGATGATCTTGTTTTGGTGGCGGCGGCGGAAACTAAGACCGAGATGCAGAGTAGGATGGAGCGGTCGTTCCGGATGGTTTTGAATTGGATGAGGAGAACAGGCTGGAGGTTGGGCTGGACAAGACGGAGGTCTGTGTAATGAGGGCTCCAGGAAAAATAGAGAGATAGAGTTTACAATAGAGGGTACAACTGTAAAATCGAGTAAATCTGTAAAGTATCTGGGAGTCACTTTGGATGGTGGTTTGACTTTCGCTAGGCACATAGAGGTGACAGTTGACAAGGCAATGTCTAGTGTGGCCAATCTGACTAGGTTGATGCCCAACTTGCGGGGACCAGGTTACCAGAAGCGAAGAATACTGAGCGGGGTTGTGCACAGCGTCCTCCTGTATGCGGCCCCAATTTGGAAAAACGCGATAAAGAGGGACACACACAAGAACAAAATGGTCGCTTGTCAAAGAAAGATTCTTCTCCGTGTGGTGAGTGCTTATAGAACTGTGTCGGCAGTGAAAGCTCAGGTGGTGGCGGCGGTGCCTCCCATTCAGTTGTTGATTGCGGAGAGGTCGTTCCTGTACACCGTGGGAAACGCAAGGCTGCCGGGGGTAAGACGGATGGCGCGGGCGAGATTGATGAAAAAATGGACAGAGGAGTGGGGTAAAGAGACTGGATGGACTAGGGAATTGATAGGGGATCTGCGTGGATGGTGCGAGTGCTCCTTTCGTGTGACCTCGTACTTTTTCACGCAGTTCCTGACGGGGCATGGGTCCTTCGGTACCTATACGAAGAGAATTGGTAAGACGACGACTGATGGGTGTGATAGCTGCGGATCCCCCGATAGCCCGCATCATGTTTTTTACGACTGTGTAAGATGGAACGAGGAGAGAGAGGAGGCAATCAGAGAACTGGGAACCCGGGAATTGCCGGCAGTGGCACAGATTATCCCGACTATGATAGGTAGTCGGGATGCGTGGCGGATTTTATATGGATACGTATGTCGCCTTATGAAGAGGAAGGAAAAGGAGGATAGGATGAAAATATGGAAGAAAAAAAAAAAAAAAAAAAAAAATGAAATGAAATGAATGAAATAAAAAAAAAAAAAAAAAAAAAAAAAAAAAAAAAAAAAAAAAGAAAGGGGCTGTGGGTTGGGTGGTCATGGATAGAGGGTAAGTGGAGCGGGCGAAGGGAAAAAAAGCGTCGGGGGCTCCATGGCAAGGCCCATTATGGGTCGGCGGGGTCTCTTCTTCAGTAGGGCGCATTATTGCCTGCTCACCTCGAATTGCCGAACAACTAGCGATTCGGGAGGAGGGGGCACGGGGACGTTTATTTGGTATGGTCGGCCTTGCACCACAGCCGGCGAGTCCATCTCGCATGGGGAGCTCACCGGGCCCCATGTGTGCGTAAATGCATTTTACCCCGTCATCAAAAAAAAAAAAAAAAGGTATTTTGTGGTTGCAAGAAGGGTTGCGAAAATACTCATTGTACGTGTGTTAAATCGGGCTTGAAATGCAATAATATTTGCAAGTTCTGCAATGGCGAAACCTGCAGTAACGCATCCGCAAAAATTTCTTTGGGAGACGAAATGATCGATTTGGATGATGATGCCTTTCCTGAAAGCGAAAATGAAGAAGAGAAAGGAATCGATTCAGAACCAAATGCCAACAATTTTGATGAGAGCATGGAAATTGACATTTGAGGATTCCTAAAAATAATAAGTGATTATTTTTACAATTTAAATAAAGTATTTTATGAGTTTCAAATAATAAAGGCTGCCTTTTCTGTTTGTTATACTCAAATATTACATTTAGCATCACTTTTTTCTTTTTAGAGAACGTTGACAAAATCTTTACCAGGTCGACGAATGACGTCACAAGATCGAACAAATTGTTCGCTTCTTGAACTTCTTGTTCAAACCTAATATAACTAAATTCATATTTGATTTGTTTTCACCCAGAGATCAAATCTAGGAGGTGAATTAAAAACAGAACAATTACAAACATTTATTCTCTCGAACCCACGAGGCATAAGGACAACATTAAATCCCTGAATGTTATCAGTTCCACAGCCGATGCATGGAGCGCTGGCCGTATCAGGTCAGTACTCAGCGAAGTGTGCGCTAGGAATTTGTGCTGCAAAAATATTTGCGGCCGTCTAGAATAAAATCTATCACTATTTCGAGATTTTATCAAGAGAAACTTATTTTTTAAAATTATTTCCACTACATTTTTTGTCTGAAACTTTTTTTCTAAAACCCAACCGTTTTCGAGTTAGGAGGAAATGACAACGAAAAATTGGCATTTTCCACCCTTCCCGGGTAATGGGATACTACTTATAATAGACCGTTCAAGTAATCCAGTTGCAGTGCCAGCAGCGTTGAAATTTTTTGGAACTTTGTATTTTTATGCAACTGGTACATACCAGCGTGGAATAGGACAGAGCTTCAATATTTCGATGTCTCAACAAAGTATGTCGAGAAGTATTGACGAAGTGACCGCTGCTATTGTTGGAAAATTCTCCGGAGAATGTGTAAAATTCTCGAGAAGTACCGAAGAGAAAAACCGAGTGAAGGAAAAATTCATGGAAACCAAAAATTTTCCCGGTGCGATAGTTGCAATTGATTGTACGCACATCGAAATACTTAGACCCCCAGATCAGGAGCAGAGCTACTTAAATCGAAAAGGTTATCATTCAAAAAATGTACAGATCGTAAGTATCCATTTTTAGATAGAAATATAATTCATAACAGCTTATTTCCTTTATAGATATGCGATCCAGATTTGAAAATTTTGAACGTGAATGCCCGCTATGGAGGAGCAGCACATGATTCATTCATTTGGCGAAACTCCATTGTTCGACAAGAATCAGAAGGTTGTATATTAGAAGTATAAAGAGATAAAAATTGAGGAAAGGTTTTGTTTTACAAGCTCTATTATTTTGTAGGTGAAAGAAATTCATGGTTAATTGGAGACTCTGGTTATCCTCAAGAGCCATGGCTCATGACTCCCATAGAAAATGCTCAAGGAAATACTCCAGAATACACAGTGTCACATTCAAGCACGTAATTGCGTTGAAAGATGTATCGGAGTTCTGAAAGGCAGATTCAGGTGCCTTGGTAAAATTCTTTTATATCGTCGTTTAAGTTCGATCATGACCTATCTCAAAAAATGCGGTTTTGAGATTTTGGTATCACTGGATTCGTGGTTTTACACCGGATAGCATGGTAACACTGGCTCGAAAGTTACCGCCTTTGTTTATTCGTAACTAAGGGAAACGTAATCAAGGCCTATCTGAAATTTCTCAGATCATGGCCTAACTCAACCACCGGCCCCGTCAACTACTCAGTGTTTATTTTTATTTAGCGTTCCGTTTAGTTGTTTCGCATCTTCTTAAGGTGAGTTAAATTTACCGACAGCTCAATTTAATTTTCTTCTACATTTTCTGCTGCGACTATACTATTATGTTTTTATTCCTTTCAGCTCTTCGATCAGAATCTACGATTGGGAAAAATGTCCGACAGCGATGATGAAAATGAAGACGGGATGGTCAGTGTAGTTTCTTCTGCTTGTGATTCACAACATAATTCCAGCTCAGGAGATCAGGTTCACCAAGAAATTCCAGAAGTCGACCTAATAAATAACGGACGAGATCGTAAGAGAAAAAGTGTTCCTTGTCCTAATGAGTAGGTGGTGAACGAAAATAAGGCGAAAAGGCTCAAGGGCCAGGCCTACCAAGGATTTAGAAGAATCAAAAAAGACAAGACAACGATGATACAGGATACTCAAAAACCAGAGAGAGTGATGGGCCAACGATGCAACTCAAAATTTTGTAAGAAGACCGATAAACGTAACTGTGAGTCAGTTTCAGATGAAGGACGTTCCCACCTTTTTCGAAGTTTTTGGAACGAAATTGAGTCATGGGAAGCGAAAAAAATGTTTATCGTTGGGCTGATTGGGATTGAAAACACGAAGCAGAAGACGAAGAAAGGTGCAACGAGATCAAATAGAGTTCATACTTACACCTACCATTTGAAAGTTGGAAATGAACGTGTTCAAGTATGTAAAGAATTGTTTCTTGGCACTTTTGGGCTGAAATGGTCTGCAGTTAAGCGATGGCTTACCAGCTATTCCAAGATTGGTAACAATGGTGCTCACATCCCCGAACTTGAAGAGCCATCAACTTCTGAAAAAGGCGCGTCAGGTGAAAAAGAGCTGGAAGATTATGGTGAAAGCCAAGTATCGCCGCTGGGACAGTGCCAATCTCAGGGAAGTCGTCTAGAACATCTGACCAATTTTGTGAAATCTCTGCCAAAGCTCCCTTCGCATTACTGTACGTCCAAACAATACCTACAAACAGATATCTCATCGTTTTCTCAGCTTCATCGTCTGTACAAAGAAAAATGTTCTCTGGATGGTGTCGCTCCTCTCAGCAGGTATTCCATGGATCGCGTAGTGAAACAGCTCAACATTAGTTTGTTTATTCCCAGAAAAGACCAGTGCGATGTCTGTTGTAGGTACAAAGTTGGAAATCTGAGTTCAGAAAAGTATCAAGTCCACATACTTCTCAAAGATAGAGCACGCGAAGAAAAGGAAAAGGACAAGGCCTCAGCGCTTAGAAAAGAGTGTTTCACTTTCTGCATGGATCTCATGGCAGTCAAGCTTTTGCCACAGCTACCAGCGAGCTCACTGTACTACAAAATGAAATTAGCTGTTCACCAGTTCACTGTGTACAATTTGGGGAACCATCAGGCCAAGTGTTATTGGTTCGATGAAAGCTCAACCGAGTTGGTTGCGTCTGCATTCGTTTCGTGCTTGCTTGATGCCTTGAGACCTTACTGCACTGAAGGAGACAAGAAGCCCATCAACATTTTTTCCGATGGCTGTACTTATCAAATTCGGAATAGCATTATGGCCAACGCACTCCTGCACTTCAGAGTAGAAAATGGCGTGGAGATAAATCAAAAATTCCTCGAAAAAGGTCACACTCAAATGGAGTGTGACAGCGTTCACAGTGTTTTGGAAAATGCCATGTCTAAAAAAGAAATTTACTTGCCCAGCCAGTTCATTAACATCACGAGGGAAGCAAGGAGGGTGCCAGGACCTTATGAAGCCTACATGAAGCAGTACGATTTTTTTCAGGATTTTTCAGTGCCTGACAAGATGGTTTACGACTCTATCAGACCGGGAATCAAGAAAGGGGACCCTACCGTCATGGATATAAGGTGGCTACAATACCTACCTTCCGGAGTGATCAAGTACAAGTTGGAGTTCGACGGCAAACTGACAGAGTTACCACGGAGGCCTAGGAGGGGAGTTTTCTCGAAGATCTGCGATTTTCCCCACCGAGAAAATATGAATGAAATTCCTTTCGACAAGTGGCAAGACCTGCAAGCTTTGAAGACCTTCCTACCTTAGGACTGCCAATATTTTTATGACCTCCTTCCTCATAAGACTGAGAGCAAGAGATTGATCAACAGAAAAAACAAGAAAAACCCCTGAGATCTTGATTTACACTTTTAGTTACCTTTTTTTTACTTACCTGAGTTTAAATGAGTTCAAGTCTTTCGAAAGAAACGTGTGATACAAGCCTAGTTGTGTTCCTAGACAATTTTAATGAATAAAGTAATAATTAACTAAGTGCGTTTTGTCATTTACTCAGTGGATGCGTAGGTACCTTTCCTAATCACTTTTATAAACAATGTAAAGAAAAAGACAATATAAAAATGGGTTTTACCAATATTAGGATTATGCAAATGGGAGAATATCTCAATAAGATCATGGACTAACTCCCCTCCAAAGTAAAAGATCATGGCCTATCTCAACAATGACCCTATAAGATCATGGCCTAACTCATCTCCAAAGTAAGATATCATGGCCTATCTCAACTACTCTTGTTAAAAAAATTATTTTATCAATTAGTGTGAGTGCTTTACATTAGTAAGACAGGATAGATGAATAACCACGACAGGATGCTCAATTTGCATGAAAACTGTAGTTACAAAACAGTTTTTTGCTTCCCCTGAAAAGTCGCTGATTTGAGATAGGCCATGATCGAACTTAAACGACGATATGCACCTCAAAAAGTTGGGAATATTGTCAACGCAGTTGTGATTTTACACAACATCTGCATTGATGCACGAATTGGGTTTATTGAAATGCCAGATGTTGATGTATCAGAAACAAGTGTTAATCAAGTAGACCATGGCCAACAACAAGACAATACTGACGGTCTTCAGATAAGAAGAGAGGTCATTCAAAGATATTTTAATTAAATTAATGATATACAAAAAAAAAACATAATTTGAACAATTGATTCATTTAAGGTAGCTGTTGTAGTTTAATATTGTAAGAAGGTATCAGATCACATGTGCAGAGGTTAGAGCACAAAAGTTCGTACCACAATGTGCTATAATTTTTGTGTAAGAGCGTACTGTAGGAGACGTTCCTGTTCAATTCGTCAGTATTTATAAATAAATCGCATACCTTTACATTATTATTTATTGGAAACGAAGTGGTCAATATTTTATTTTTTGTCACGATATGTAGAGATTTTCACTAATCGTTACGTGGTTATAATTTTCGTCAAGCGATCGCGATTAATTGACAGCGCAAAAATCTAGTCAAGTTGTAGCAGAAAATCGGGGTGCCGAAATCGTCGAAAGCTGCGTGACGTAATTTTTGGATGGCCCCTGAATGCAAAAACAAATAATTTTCTCATTAGGTATTGTGAATAAATTGACCTAGCAGCCGTCACAAAGAAATGCCCATTTTGCGGTTTCGTCCTCCATAATCGAAGCAAATGTCCGGCTCGAAATGTGTTCTGTCACACCTGTAATAAGAAAGGTCACTATGCCACTGTATGCAGATCAGATGAATTTAACAAAAAAATGAAACAATATCCTAAGTCTGCTTCATTGGTTCTTGCCACAAATACTGGGAAATCGGTACTATCGTCTCTCGCCAGAGCAGTCATTCCGGTTACGATCAATCGCGTAAGATTATCTGCACTGATCGACACTGGAAGTTCATGTAGTTTCATCTCGGAAGAATCAGCCAAAATGCATCGTTTTCCGATAGTTCCCTCGAGAGATGAAGTATCCATGGCATCCACCTCGTTCAAATCAAGTACCGTCGGACAGTGTAATGTCGATTTATGTATCGAAAACCATCTGTATCAAAATGTTCGACTTTGTGTGCTCCCGAATCTTTGTGAAAACGTCATAATTGGTCATGACATCTTAAGAGAACACTCGGTTGTTGAAGTTGTATTTGGTGGATCCAAATCCCCGTTGAATGTATGCGCTGTAGCCGCCGCTAAAATCGAACCCATCTCCGTCTTTCATAATCTATCTTTGGACTGTAAACCCATCGCAGTTAGGTCCAAAAGGCATACTGATAGTGACGCTATGTTTATTAAGGCCGAAATCGAACGTCTCATTGATGAAGACGTCATCGAGCCCAGTAGATCACCTTGACGAGCCCAGGTCCTTGTAACTTCATCTGCAAACCAAAAAAGGAGAATGGTTATTGATTACTCTCAAACAATAAATACATTCACTCACCTAGATGCCTATCCTCTTCCTAGAATCGAAGACATTGTCAATAACGTAGCTAAATATGAAGTATTCAGTACTATAGACCTCAAATCTGCATATCACCAATTTCCTATTAAAGAATCGGACAAGATCTATACTGCATTTGAAGCTGGAGGACGCCTGTTTCAATTCAAACGGATCCCTTTTGGTGTCACTAACGGTGTCGCAGCCTTCCAGAGGGCAATAGATAGTATTTTACAACACGAGAAAATGAAAGATACATTTACGTACTTAGACGATATCACTGTTTGTGGAAGAAGCCAAGAAGAGCATGATAAAAATTTGAAATGCTTTATGGAAGCGGCTCGCAAATTCAATCTGACTGTCAACAATGAGAAATCCTCGTTCTCATTAAGGTCTATTAATCTCCTCGGATATACAATCTCGAACAAAGTAATACGTCCGGATCCTGAAAGGCTGAAACCGCTCCGAGAGTTAGAATTGCCAAAACCAAACCCCAACTAAAAAGGATAATGGGTATGTTTGCTCATTTCTCCAATTACATACCCCGATTTTCAAAGAAAGTTGCAGTACTGTCTCGAAGTAACCTACCATTATCCGAAGAAGCTAAGGTTGTATTCGACGAACTCAAGAAAGATATAGAAACAGCCGCCCTAGCACCTATTGATAAGGATGAGACGTTCACAGTTGAAACTGATGCCTCTGATGTAGCGATAGGAGCTTTTCTCTCACAAGCAGGTAGGCCTGTGGCGTTCTTCTCTCGTACTCTTTCGGGTGCGGAATGTAAGCATTCCTCCGTTGAGAAAGAAGCTTATGCAATCGTAGAGGCCACTCGCAAATGGAGACATTATCTTTTGGGCCGACACTTCCGTTTAATAACAGATCAGCGTTCTGTCGCCTTCATGTTCGATTCTAAAAGGAAGAACAAAATCAAAAATGAAAAAATCCTTAGATGGAGGCTCCAATTGTCCTGCTTCGATTATGACATTATTTATAGGCCGGGAGTCCAGAATGTTGTCGCTGATGCACTCTCTCGCATTTGTTCAGCAACTCAATCTGACCTCAATCGTCTTCACGCAATACATGATTCAATGTGTCATCCTGGAGTCACTCGTTTCTATCATTGGCTGAGAAGTAAAAATATTCCTTACTCTATCGATGACGTAAAGAAGGTCACATCATCGTGTCCGGTATGTTGTGAGGTAAAACCTCGATTCAACCAACATAGAGGAAAGCTTATAAAAGCTACTTCAGTCTTCGAACGTCTAAATATAGACTTTAAAGGGCCCTTACCATCTTCTACAAACAAACGTTACCTTTTAACTGTCGTTGATGAGTACTCACGTTACCCATTTGCTATTGCTTGTGCTGACATGACCTCTAGTACTCTAATTTCAGCCCTATCGAATATTTTTGCTCTATTCGAAATCCTCTTTCATACATTCCGATCGCGGATCCTCTCTGATGTCTCAGGATTTTAAAAGGTTTCTGGCTACTAACGTTATAGCTTCCAGCAGTACCACCCCGTACAATCCACGTTGCAATGGGCAGGTTGAACGGTACAACGGAATTATCTGGAGAACCATAGAACTTGCGTTGAAATCGAAACAGAAGCCTATTAATCAATGGGAGTCAGTCCTTCCTGAAGCCCTGAATTCGATAAGATCTTTACTATGTACTGCTACAAACGAAACTCCACATGAGAGGATGTTTAGGCATCCAAGGCGTACTAGTAATGGGGAGTCCACTCCCGCTTGGTTGCTTCAATCTGGTCCAATTTATCTACGACGTTTCGTTAGGAATTCAAAATATGAACCCCTCGTGGATGAAGTAGAGCTAATAGAGAGTAATCCCCAATATGCTTTGGTGAGATATGCAGACGGCAGGGAATCCAGGGTTTCAACTCGCGATCTTGCACCTGTGGGGGAAATTCCAATTCCTCAAAGCAATGAAGAACCCGAAAATGAGAACGAGCCCGAAGAAAATGACGACTTATCGGGTGGGGCGGATACGAAACCGATAGGACAGAATGACCCACCTGATGTTCCCCAGAGACGTAGTTCTCGAACTCGGAGAACCCCTTCCTACCTTCAAGATTACCAAACCAGATAGTATTTCAAACTCTATGGTTGAAAAATAAGAAGTAGGGAAGAATGTTGTGAATTATCAAGTTAGCATTTGTGTATAATCGTTACTATAGTTTTAGTGTTCATCATTTATTCTGTTAGTGTCATACGAAACGATTGTATTGACTCAATTAAAACCTCCTTAAAGGTACTCTTTATATTACACCAACCCATTCAAATTCTCCGTTAGGGTTTGCCATAATATATTCCACTTCGTTTTCCCCTCCGGCCCATTAAATTTATTAGTTATTATTTCAGGATTTTCTTGGGCAAATTGTAAAAGTAAACACCAATGTTCGGATCGTACACGCATTTCGTTTATTCTACGTCGAAATTCAGCACTCAAATGCAATATAAAGATTTATTGTATCGATGTGAGTGAGTCATATTGAAATATTGCAATCCGAGAGCGTTTACCTGCCAGTGGTGTAAAAAAATTTCGCGATATATCAAGGGAATGTCAATAAAAACATCCAGAGCGTTCTCTAAACGAAAGCACCTTTTTTTTTAACAAAAAAAGAAGGTGTTTTAAATCGTTGTGTTTGATAATTTACGGTTCTAGAAATTATTTGGACCCACTTCATCGTCTAATGAAAAAAACTTTAAGCTTTTTTATTGTCGATGTTTAAAGATACAGTTTTGCGCTATGGTGTGATCGATTCATACCCACTTCTGTAAGATTCATATAAAGACGGAAAAATTAAATCGGTTCTAACGCGATTACTTAGGCTGACATTTTCAGGGAAATTATTTATCATGAAATAAAAATAACATGCTACAAATTCAGTTTGACAGATGATCAAACACTTCAGCTAAAATATCACTTTTAATCAACTTTTTAGTGCTTCTAAAATACTCTCTTGTTTGTCCAATTAGTCGTGAGAAGGAGAAGGCAGAATAAAAGTTACCCTAATTTCTTGTGATATAATTGAAATTTTATTTTACTTGAAAGCTAATTCAAAACCGCCCGACGCCTTCACCTCAGAAATGAGAAAATTTATGAAAACATCCAATTTCACCTATTATAACCTTACGGACTATATTCGTTACTGCGGAGAAAAAAAATTTCGTTTGTGACATTTCGATGTCACTGCTACAAAAATGTATTTAATTTTTTGAATGTTTCAAGTTAAGGTTAATAATAAAACTCCTTAACTTTAAAAATGTAACAAAAACTGGCCATATATAATTTTTAAAATTGAAAAAACCGAATTTGGTAGAAACTTCTCTTAAAAAATGTTCAAGAAAAAGTGTAAACGTTTCAAATAAATTTATTTAAATAGAATACTTTTTTCATGCGTCTGAAAAAATAAGGAAAAACCTTTCCAAAAGCCCACTTTCTTGATTCAAAAAATGGTGGAGGCTTAATGGGGCGCTGGTAGTGGAAAGAAAAGCTTCAGCAGCACTATATATACCTACATCGAAATGTGCGTTGCGCACTACATAAAAACATTTAAAAAAAAATAACATTTCAATCCAAATTTAAATGTTGCAAAAATTACCTTTTTCCATTATTCATCTTTAGTTTTTCCCCAATACCAAAACAATTATTTAAGTTTTAGGGAAATAATATATAACAGTGAATTTTCTTTATTTATTCGCGATTTCGTTCACGCAACTCTAATAATTTTTCCGGATTATCGCCTTCTATACCCATTTTGTTTAAAATACGGTGCCTACTGAACCAAATTGAAAAAAAACATATAATAATTTGTCAATCTTTATTGTCTCGACGTAAAAACAAATTTTAAAACATTTTAAATAAATCGATAATGGTTGCAACCTCTGCCAAATTCCATGAGCGTGTAAAACAATAAAAATTCATAGCATTAACTAACACGCAAAAGATTTTCACCACAACAGCGAGCAGTTTTTCCTTTCGTATGAAGTAATCGGTATCGTAAATCAAAAAGTATTCTGAAAACATCCCGATAATCGCCTAATGAAAGATACAGCAAACTTAGGTTTTCCCACGCTACCGGTAAAATTGTTTGGTAATTTTTCGTTTTATTTGGCGCTAAATTCCAATATTCGAAGAAGTCGAACGAACGACGAATTACTCGCTACCTCCCGACGTACCGACTTCAAGCGTCAGCATTCGTAGGAAGAACGCGAATATTTGCCCACACGGAGAGGGGATTACTATAGCATCGAACGAACGCATCGCGCGAAATCCCACTACCGACTTGATTTGAACTGAAACGTAGTAAGAAGACGTACGCTTTGTTGCCCGAAATGAGGAATACTATAGCTTCGAACAAAGAATATATACATACTGAACAAGAAGCGTCACTCTCGGTAATTTAGGAACAAAATCGTACTAACAGATTTTTGTGACCTTGAGCGAGTTTAGTTAACCTGCGCACTAACAAAACGCTAAACGCACGGACTCGGGAATTTATTCGAATTGATTATCGTTAAGTCAAATAGGATGGAAACAAATCAGACTTCAATTTTTTTTCCTGAGATAGTATATGATCCATATGATCGGGGTTGAAATAATCGGACATGGATTTAATGTACATACTCAGATTTTAAAGAGGAATCCTTAGTCAATCTTCGTTTTAATTGATGAAAATGTCTCAAAGCGCGAATCTCATAAATGTATTTGCGTATCCCTTATGGGAAATGTATCGATAAATCGATCGTTTTTATAGCGTTTTGTCTTTTTCGCGGAAGTGTTTGTTGCACTCGGATTATCCAGGAATATGGTTATTTGATCCTGTCATTGCGAAGAACGGGTTCAATTCGAAGTCAAGGCGGGAACAGTACAAATCCAACCCCTCAATTATTTGTAAACGTTTTTAAGAAACTATTTTCCATGGACTACATTTCTCACAGCAACAAAGCGAACTGTTTGGATGATTGTGACAGCTTTTTAAATCAAATCCGATTACATACAGATTCTTTCCATCACTTTCATCCTCACATATACATTCCTCCGTCCCATTCCATATCAACAATTCCTCAAGAAATACGAAATTGCACTGACTTTAGGGAAATGGATCTTACAGACGAAAATGTTTTGACATATATTGCTGGATATTTGTACAAGAAATGTTTAGAACTTCATAACAATTGCGATGTATGTATATTGGAAAGTAAAAAAGTGGAAAATTTGTCACAAACCAATATACTATGTCATTTTAAAGCATATAAAACAAAAGGTAACACCACTTTTGAGAGTCGATCGCACCAATGACCCTAGGAAATTTTGCTTTTTCATAAAAAGCAAGTTGTGCCTTTCTAATCTCATCTTTAGTGCTAGGAAAATGAATGTACGGATGTACCAATGAGGCTATGGCACAACTCACTCTATGGATTATTCTATGTGATGTCGATGTGCTTACACCGCTGAAATCAGCTGCACTTATTTGAAAACACCCCGTGGCATAAAACCGAAGAGCGGACAACAATTGGTTGATAGGCGAAATGGACTGGTTTCTGAAAATATATTTATATGAATTTCTTTTGGAGGGGAAAAGACAACAAACCTGTTGGATGAAAATGTCAAAAAATGTTCTATTTCATGCAACACATCCAAAACTGTTCTTTTGGAAAGCCGGAATCTCTTAAAAAAATCGGCATCGTCCAGGTTGTTCATGTGGTCTTCCCTTTCACGTAACCATCTAGGACGCCGAATAACAACTTCTTCATCGCCGCTACTTTCTTCAAAGACCAATAACAGTCTTCTCTTCTTATTCACAATAATTCACAACTGTCACTAATGTAAACAAACTATCGCGATGTCAAGTTATGTGTTCGCGCTAAACCGAGTTTAACGTTTTAACTGATCAATATTGGTCAGTTAAACATTTTTCCTCAGTTAAGGCCAAACTGCGTTTAGAAATGTTGGTGAAATCCGTATTCCCTTAACTAGAGTTTAAACATGTGTTAAACTAAGTTTAACGTTTGGTGAAATCGGGCCTTAAACGTTCTATCCGATTTTTCTGGTTTTTCGGAAGTGGTCGTTCAGTACTCGGGGTGCTCACCTTCCTACCCCGTTGGTGCGCGAGTGCCGCACAGGACAATTCCTCGCATAGTGCCATGAGCTGGACGCTCTCAGTTGGACAGGGACATTCGTACAATCATTCACGCTATTAAAGCGTTGTATTAAATTGTTGTAATAGATTAATAAACAAACAAAATCAAAAATAAAGGAAAAAATATTAAATACATGTAAAACTACTTATCGTAGTTTTGTATGTAAAACTACTGATCGTAGTTTTGTAGTAGTACTCTTTGATTTGTCTCTGTGGTGGGCCAGTCACGGAAGACATAGTAGGCAAGACGTATTTCTTGCACACGCGGGAAACGCACGCATAACCTTTGTTCCAATAGTCGTGGTATTTCGTATTCCATACAGAACGTAATTCACCTAAGTTAAGAAAGTCTGTCGAGCGTTATGTTTTTGTTACGATTCAGGTTTGTAATTTTAATCCTTTGACATTGTTATGGATTATTTGTACCTCCACAGCTTATGGCTGCATCATACAATAAAGATTATTAAGACGTGAAAGGTCCATTGTCTTATAAATCGTAACGACTCCAGATGGCTACCGTACAGGCAAAATTTCATCGAGTTGCAGAATGTGGCGTAGATGGAAAATCGACGATGAAGTGTATAAAAACTATACAGGTGGTTTGACAGGATGAAGTTTTCGAGTTCCCTACTAACCTCCAAACACTTATTGCGCATCCTGAACTCGCAGAAAACCCGACTATCGCCAGGGGCTTGAAGTCACTCGATAAACGCGGGAAATTTAGGAATCTAGTTGTCTCCTTTGATGAGGATCTTAAAAAAATCTATCTGGACTCGGATGGTAATGTTTGTTACCGTAATGCATACTTGGATGAAGTTTCAAGAGGAAAACTAATCGGAACGAGCGTCCAGAACGATCAAAGAAGCCTCCAGTCTCTGGTTAAAGACATGGTGGTTGAGAAATTAGTGGGGAAAAATCAAAATCCCAACACTTGGATGGAATGGCCAAGCCATGGATTGGTATGCAATCACATTAAAATTACTGCAACTTACGGAAACATGGCAAACCTGGAAACAACATTTTTTTGATAATTTCACTAAAAAAGGTTGGTCAGACATTGTTTTTGCATTTTCATTTAAGTATTTGAAAGGCTCTTTTTCGGAATATGCGCTAAAGAAAATAAATTTGTTACTGGATGCGGATCCAACACTATGATGATATTGAAGGCCTTGAATGAACTTAAGACAAATGTCAGAAGGAAATCAAGAGCCCTTCTCTATGAGAACACAGGCACAGGTGGGGGTCCTAAGAAATTGAGAAATTTGGACGATATAGAAGAGAGACTATTATCTCTGTTATCAAAAATCGTCATAACTGGGGGTCCTGAAGTTGTGGAAGCTGGCATTAATGAAGATTTGATTGAAACTCATTCAGTGGTGGAGGCGGAAACGCCTACAAATATATCTCCGAAAAACCCGAATGAATTCTTGAAGATGTTCAGCTGGAGGTAAATTTGTTTTATTCGCATTAATATTTCATAAGATGATATTTTCCATCTAGTGTAATTTAGAATATGATGCATCGTCTCCTGGGCCTTCATGCAGTACCTCAAACAATTTTGAGGTAAAATGACTAACATGAATTTATTTGTGAACTATAATACATGATTCGAAAATTTCAGACTAATGCAAACCAAAGGCCAGTTAATGCTTCAAGAGCAAACAAAACTCGAAGAAACAGGCTAAGAAACCAGGTTCCTAAGAAAAAAGATCCACTTGAAGAGATGGCAAATCTGCAAGCTGAATCAATAAAACTTTTAGCAGAATCTAATAATAATATTGCTAAGGCAATCTGTATGTTCACCAGAAATATATCTCGATCTAGAATCTATAAAAGTCCTCTTCAAAATTTGAAATTTTGAATGATTTGTTTATTTTTTTTATCTCACTTATTTTCAGATTTCATGTTCCTTTGTTTTGAGAGTATAGCTTTTATTTTTGTTATTTGTTGCGTTTATTGTTGAGAATATCACATTTCAGTTTTAAGGATGATATTTCTTAATAGCATAGCATAGATGTAGAGCAGGGCTTCTCAAAGTATGGGTCGCGACCCCATTTGGGGTCGCAAAGTAAAATTTTGGGGTCGCGAAATCATAATGTAAAATACCTAATTATTACTTTATTTCTATTCATTTGCTTAAATATAATAATACATAAAATCTAAATGTACGCTTTCAATAGTACACAAAGCTTGTGAAAGCACTCGCACACGCAACGCACAAAAACAAACGTTTTAAAAAAGCGCGCTTTCTTTCCTCCTTTAATAAGTTGTTGCGTCAAATCCGGTGCACGAGGCAACGATTCTACGACCTCGATGTTCGGATTCGTCTCAGGAATGTCTTTTATCAATGCGCATGCGTCTGGTCGTATTTCTCTCTTTACTAGAATCTTACAACCGCCCGTTTGGTGCTGTTGGAGAGAAATCTCAGTGTGAATCACGTGTTTCTGCTGCGTTGTATTCAACACTGACTGTGTGAATGAGTGAAATGCTGTTGTGTGGAGGTAGACAATTTTCCAGTGAAATTAAATAGTTGTTTCTGTCGTATGTACAACGGTAGATTTATTTTAATTATTTGGTAATTATTATTTTTTATGTGCTACAAGTTATTTATTTGAATATACTGCATTTTAGGATTGAAATAAATTTTGACCATGGATAAATGGCTGAACTTAAATAAGAAAGGTAATAACGCAAATGATAATACTCCAATGTTGTCTCAAGCAGGACCTAGTACTTCCAAACAGGCATCTAACGTGCGAAAACGAAAATATGATGAGTCTTTTCTTAAATTTGGTTTTACATTTAAAGATTTTAATGGTAATGAAAATCCCTTTTGTTTGATCTGTAATGAAATATTGGCTGTGGAGAGCATCAAACCATCCAAATTAAAAAGGCATCTTAAAACAGAGCATGCTTCGTACGTCAATAAACCAAAAGAATATTTTAAAAGACTGTTAAAGTCTTCGAATAAAGAAAAACAATCTTTTAAAAAATTTGTGACCGTTAATGAAAAATATTTAGAAGCGTCGTATGAAGTTTCTTACTGTATTGCCAAAAGTAAAAAACCATTTACTATCGGAGAAGATCTTTTATTACCTGCTGCTATTAAAATGGTAGAAATTCTACATGGAAGTAAGTATAGTGATGACATTCGAAAAATTCCCTTGTCAAACGATAGTGTGGCAAGAAGAATTTCTGAAATTAACAAAGATCAATTGGTACAACTTATTACAAGAATTAAAGAAAGCCCAAAATTTTCAATTCAGTTGGACGAAACAACTGATATAACTAAATTTGCTGTTGTTAGTATATGTCAGGTACGTTTATCAAGAAAACGTGGAGGAAGAATTGTTATTTTGTCGTCCATTGAATGAACATACCACAGGGAAAGACATATATTGTAAATTGCTGTGGAATATGCACAGATGGCGCAAAAGCCATGACAGGAAAAAATATTGGATTTAAGTCTTTTTTTCAAACTGCTCCTTATAATCATATAACTTTTAATAATTGTCTTATTCACCGAGAGGCCCTTGCAGCAAAAAAATTATCACCAGAATTGAACGAAGTGCTTCAGGATGCTGTTAAGATTATAAATTTTATTAAAAGTCGCGCCCTTAACAGTCGCTTGTTTACAAATCTTTGTCAGGATATGGATTCTGACTATACAAGTTTATTATTACATGCCGAAGTAAGATGGCTATCAAGAGGTCAAAGTTTAAGAAGATTGTTGTTATTAAAAGACGAAATTGTCATATTTTTATCCGAACAGAAATGTGAACTTGCTGCTTTTTTTCAAAATGATCAATGGCTATCCAAGCTGTGTTATTTGTCCGATATTTTTGAGAAGTTAAACGAACTCAATTTGTCTCTTCAAGGGAAAAGCTGCGATATATTCAATTCAAATGATAAAATAGAAAGTTTCATCAAAAGATCAACATTTGGAAGAGTAGAGCCGAAAAAGATTCATTGGAAATGTTTTGTAAAGTTGAAAATTTTATAATGGAAAGAAATCAATCTAAAACGTTTATCAAAAAAAAAATAATTTTAGATCACATAACAGCGCTAGAAACACAGTTTCGCAAATATTTTATATTACATGTTGATTTTAATAAATTATCTTGGATTCAAAAACCTTTTTCAACAGAATTAAATAAGACTGACCACCTGCCGCTAAAAGCTCAGGAAGAGTTTGCTGAGCTTACAAGCGACTCAACTTTAAAACTAAATTTTTCATCAAAACCCTTGACTGAATTCTGGATTGTAGCTAGTACTGAATTTCCCACTATTGCTGATATGGCTTTGAATGTGCTTTCGCCATTTACCACCACATATTTATGCGAAGTAACTTTTTCTTCATTGACTTATATAAAATCTCAGTACCGCTCTACGCTAAAAAAAATTGAAGAGTGTTTACGACCAGCGGTATCTAACATTACACCGAGATTTAATTTGTTATGTAATAAAAAACAGGCACACCCGTCACATTAATTTTTTTTTAACATTTTATTTTTGTGTGATTTTTTTGTTTTATCTTTGTATGTTTTAAGAAAGAATATTATTTTTTATTTAACACTTACGTACTCGTATATATATATCAGCGAACTAAGACGGCCAAAATGTCCAACAAGTTTATTTTGTTATTGTGCAATTTTTGTTTTATTTTTTGGATGTTTCGAAAGAATCTTATTTTTTTCTAACACCTATTGCGTTTATATTTTTTTGTGCAATTTTATTACTTAATTTTTTTTTGTGCATTTCAAAAAGAATACTGTTCTTTTTTATTCAATACTTTTACCTACTCGTATATCTCCACGAACTCAGACGACCAAAATGTCCAATGTGTTTATTTTGTTATTGTGCATTTTTTTAAATTTATCTTTGTATATTCAAAAAAAATTTAATTCTTTTTTTAAATGTATTGTTAACATATCAATAAATCGTTTAAAAAATATTTTTATCTTTTACTTTTAAATTGGGGTCGCCAAAATATTAACGATCATAAATGGGGTCCTGAGTGAGAAAAGTTTGAGAAGCCCTGATGTAGAGGGTAGCGTAACGTATTATTATTCTGTGATATATCATACAAAAAATTGTTGGGTTATATTGTTTCGAATTTGCATTTCAGCCTGTAACCATTGGTTTCCGTTATCATTTAAGCCAGATGCATTTGGTCCTACATTATTATCGTTGTGATCTATGATAACATCATCCTCTGGTAATTCTATACGATTAAGAACAGCTAAGTTGTGCAAGACACCACAACTGTAAATAATTTTTGCAGCTCGAATTGGATCAAAATGTAGGGCCCTGTGTCCTAATATACATCGAAACCTCGCTTTCAGAAGTCCATTGGTGTGCTCGATCAGTATACGTGCTGAAGAAAGACTTTTGTTAATTCTTGATTCTGGAGAATTGTGTTCAGGATCATCATATGGTGTTAATAACCATGGTTCTAGAGGATATCCACTATCACCGATTAAATATCTGTTTTCTCCATTCACATGTTCTTGTCGAAGTAAGGTCTTTACTCCCGAACTAAGCCAAATGGCAGAGTCGTGAGTCGAGCCAGGAAATCTTGCATTCACATTGAGAATCAATTTGTTAGCATCGCATATAATTTGCGTGTTTATGCTGTAGTACCCCTTCCGACAGTAATATGGTGCAGCAGGATACACTGCATGATTCACAGGAGGAGATATAATCTTTATTTGGGTGCAATCAATTGCACCACATAAGCGATTAAAATGGGGAAATTTCTCACTGAAAGTATTTTGTGCTCTATCCCTATTCTCGCCAACAGGAAATATAATGTGCTTTGATAACAAATGATCAAATATAAGATCTGTGACTTCGGCAATACTGCGACTGACCATTGGTTGGCTCAATGCTAATTGATGGAGTTGGCCTGTTGGTGTCTGGTAACTGCCATGACCAAGAAAATGCAATGTGCATAGTACACGGAGATGGTTAGGAACAAATGTTGATCTTTGGCTGACATTCATGTGCTCAGATATCGAATCTATGAGTGATTGGCACGTCGCTTTGTCAAGCCTAAATAGTTTTATGAACGTTTTATCAGGTAATTCGAAAGGGTTCGAATTATCTCTCAAATTTCTTTGCACTCTGCTATACTGTTTCCTAGAGATTTAAGTCATCAGTTACATTTGTTTAACCTCCAAAATTAACTTACTTTCTAAGTGCGTTCCTACGAATGCGAATTTGTTCATTCATTAATAAAACATCAAATAGCAGAGCCATTTCTTTAAATTATTTGAATATCCAAGGATGTTCGGAAGTTTACACTTTGATAATTTTTTGAACCTTAGTCAAGAGTAGGGTTAAAATTTTAACAGATGATGGTTAAATTTAAAAGATATCTGTTATTTTTAACATGTTTCTCATGTTATGTGAATGGTGAATATTGATTAACGGTGGTCCCCTTACTTTTAACGTGAAGGTGTTAAATTTTAGAGGCTGCGTTCTTTACAGAATAGGCAAATTAAATTAACGGCACCATTTTATTTTAACAGCAGTTTAAAATTTAACATATGCTTATAGAATTGGCCCTAATGGCGGTAAGATACTGATAAATAGAGTACATAACGAATTGGGGCACGTAGGAGAAAAACATTTGATAAATATGATAATGCCATACTACTATTTTCGAAACGCTTACAAAACAATAAAAAAAATAGCTTCAGATTGTGAAATATGCATTAAAAATAAGTCACGTAAAAAACGAAATTTTGGTTTACTGGGTCATTTAGGTCCTGCAAAGAAACCTTTTGAAATAATGTCTTTAGATACCGTCGGTGGTTTCGGGGGTCGTAGATCGACAAAGCGATATATGCACCTCTTAGTGGATCACTTCACAAGATTCGCCTACATTTCAACATCAAAAACCCAAAATACTGCGGACTTTATAAAGCTCATTCAGTCGGTTCATGATATTAATAAAATAGGTACGTTGCTGTGTGATCAATATGGCGGTATAAATTCAAATGAATTTAAAGACTATTTACATCGTGAGAACATTCATTTGATATTTGTTGCTACTAATTGCCCATTTTCCAATGGTTCAAACGAACGTTTAAACCAGTCATTGGTGAATAGAATCAGGTGTCGAATTAATGAAAAGAAAGGAGATAAAGCGTGGACAGTCATAGCTCGTCAATGTCTGAATGAATACAACAGATCAGTTCTTTGGCTACGAAATTCTCACCCCAATATTTGATGTTTGGGACGCAAACACCGTTGATTCCAATCGAACTGTATCAGCAACATGATTTGCAGAAGGATAGAGATATTGCTTTTGCAAATTTGCAAAAAAATCACGAGCAAAATAAAAAACGGAACGATAAAAATAAAATAGAGAAGCGTTTTGAAAAGGGGGATCTCGTATATATCGAGAATGGTAACAAACTCAACAGGGATAAGTTAGCAGAAATCCGTATAGGTCCTTTTAAAATCATAGACAGAGTGTCTGCCACTGTTTATCTAAATGATTGTGGCCCATCCCCTAGAGAAAAACGGCTTTATCACATTAGTAAAATGATTTCAGGTAGCAAAAATGATTAAGTAGACGCAAATTCGCCAATTGTTGACTATATTTCTGAAGATTCAGAGTTTTCATATAAAAGATTTCTTTTTTTTTTATTCTCTTGTTGTGGATGGGCTCTCTTCGTTGGGGGGATGTAAAACTACTTATCGTAGTTTTGTATGTAAAACTACTTATCGTAGTTTTGTAGTAGTACTCTTTGATTTGTCTCTGTGGTTTGGTGGGCCAGTCACGGATGACATAGTAGGCAAGACGTATTTCTTGCACACGCGGGAAACGCACGCATAACCTTTGTTCCAATAGTCGTGGTATTTCGTATTCCATACAGAACGTAATTCACCTAAGTTAAGAAAGTCTGTCGAGCGTTATCTTTTTATTAAATTCTTTTATTTAACTTGCACACCGTGTCGTCAAATCTTGCAATGCAAAATTTTTATACTTAGACTTTATCAATCTTAATGAAAATTGGAACATATGTTTAATTCCGATGACAATACATGTTAGTCATGTTTTGGGGATGAATCTACCCCTTTTCCTTAGATTTTCATGAATTTAATACAAATAGCCAACTTCACGTTGTCAATATGTCAATTTTCAGTTTGTTTTCGAATATGTCAAACTTACTTTTGACAAGTCAAACAAAAATGTGATGTTTTGAAGCTGATTAATTTGGTAATGATCGATTTCGCGCCGATGATGTTAGTTTAAAAAAAACGCAGTGTTACATTTAATTGTGATATTCAACTCCAGCTACAAGGTAAGTCAACTTTGTTTACTATTGCAGATTTGCTCTAGTAACCTATAAACGTTTATTTTAGAATGGGTAAACCTGAATCTGCAACGCAACGCGATCGAAGATTGGAAAAATCTTGGTACAAAATTGACAAAATTGGTAATGATCGATTTCGCGCCGATGATGTTAATTTAAAATAACAAACGCAGTGTTACATTTAGTTGTGATAATCAACTCCAGCTACAAGGTAAGTCATCTTTGTTTACTATTGCAGATTTGCTCTAGTAACCTATAAACGTTTATTTTAGAATGGGTAAACCTGAAACTGCAACGCAACGCGATCGAAGATTGGAAAAAGCGAGACAGCGATATAAAGATAAACGTGATAGGGAAACTGCAAGTCAAAGAGAGGCCCGCCTCGAAAAGCAGCGAAACGCGCGGAGACGTCAACGTGCACAAGAAGTATCGGAGATCCGCAGTGAAAGATTATTTCAAAGGAGAACACAAGAAGCAATCCAAAGAGTATTAACGAATGTCAGTGAGGCAAATTTTGAAAAATCAATCGATGTCTATGCAGAAAAAGTGTGTGAAGTTTGTACTAAGAAATGTTACCCAAAGCAAGTGCAGGTTTTCGATTGCGAAACCCGCCGGATTACCTGCCCCGGAATTAGTTGCCAAAGAAACGCTTATATTGTGTCATCGATGCAAGACGCACATTTCAAGCAAAACCACTCCGCCTGCTAAATCTTATTGGAACCACCTCGATCCAGGACCAATCCCCAGAATTAGAAGTCTTGTCTCAATCGGAACAGCGATTGCTCGCCAGAATAAACCCTTTCGTGAAAATCATAAAATTTTCAGGGTTGTACGGCCAGTATGGTTTTAAGGGTCAAGCTGTACTGTTTGCTACTGACATTTTGAAGTGGTTGAAAAATTACCGACGTTCTTACCAAGATCAACTTCTAACTCCGACATCATTGTGGTGACTGAACACCTGGAAAACATTAACATCACAAGAGATTACTCTGTTTCGAAAGAAAACTAATTGCTGCACTTGAATGGCTAAAACTAAATAATCCATTGTACAGAGATGTTACTATTGACGGAAACATTCATCTTGATGAACGCGACATCATTCGAATATCAAATGTAAACGATAACGAAGTGTTAAACGCAGAAGTGGAAGATGTTTCTCCTGGAAATCGATTGAGACAAATCTCGCATAATTCGTGCTTCATGGCACCAAGGTGATTCGGTAAGCGTCCATAATGATAATAGTAATAACAATCATATTTATAATAATAATTATTATAATAGTTATAATAATAATAATCTTTTGCAGAGAATATTCAACCCCGTCTACGCTGGTGTTCAATGCTGCGCAATGGCTCTTACTTTTATTGTGCGGTCTTCAATCCTAGATGTTGGTCAATGGAATACAAACATCTTGAATGAAAATATGATTGAAGGTGACACTTTGTATTCTCGTATAAGAACAACGATTGTGCAAAATAACAACGAAGACGCAGTAGCAGAAAGCGAGTACCTCAATGTCGTCGACTTCGATATCATAAAAGATGATTTTCGCATGTTCTACGAGAACTTCAGAATAGAGTATGATAGAGATACTGACATTTACGGAAGTTTAAGCGATCGAGCTAATCACGGCAACATAGGATACAAATTGAAGGATGGAATTTTGAAGTTGTTCGAACAACATGAAGCAGGAATATTGATCGCAAACGGCAAATCATTTGCTCTTATCAAATCAATTGATCGATATTATTTTGTCGATTCTCACTCCTGCGGGGCAAAAGGGTCTACAGCAAATGATGGGAAAGCTTGTGCTATACAATGTGATGACATTACCGAGTTGAATCGTATATGTAAGAGAGCTACGGGATCAAGGAACGTTGATTACACAATCAACTACATAATAGTGATCCACATTCCTGCAAACAATGAAAATGAAGGTGTTAATGTCAATTTTAATAACGACAGGAGCTTGCATATATTGGAACCTAGTCTTCCGGTAAATTTATTCACCAAGCTTTAACAAAAATAAAGAATAACATTCAGTAATTGTTTATTATAGATGGAACAAGATTCGTTAGCGATTAATCATTTACCAGTGCAAACATCACTAATGGGACCAATTGATTGCATCCAACCAGATGTTGAAGAAGAAATCAATGTTTCAACACGACTGAACGAGATAGTTCGGAAAACGAAGGATAATATTGTAAACGAAAGCCATGAATTGAAGGCAGAAGAGTTTGCTTGGTACCATTTGTTTCCTTATGGGATCAATGGTTTGAAAGAAAGAAGACTAGTGAAAATATCACCTCTAGATTACTACCAATTCAGAATCCTCGGTAATGACTCTAGATTCCAAAGGAATGATTATCTTTTCTACGCCCTGTCCATGTTCGAATATTATCGTGTCAAGTCAACTATCGCTGCATGTGGTAAAAAAATTCAGGGACAGGAGGGAATGATAAGTGATGTCCATCTTTACATAAAAAATTTAAGAGGATCGGCTGCATACTGGAACACAGCTCTCACTGAACTTCTTGCACAAATTCGATGTCTAGGACCCCCTCACTTCTTCTTTACATCCAGTAGCAACGACCTGCATTGGATTGATATGCGCAAAGCTCTTTTGATTGCGGATGGCCGTGATGCAGTTGATCCAGACTCTCTGACTGTCCAAGAAACTCAAAAGTTGATTGAAAAATTCCCAACTGTTGTCAGTCGTCAATTCATGATCAGAGTATCGGCTCTGTTGGTACTTTTGAAGAACAACCAAGACATTTTCGGAGCTAAAGTGAAAGATTTTGGTGGAGAATTGAGTTTCAGAATCGTGGAAGCCCACACCTACATATGGTTCTGTGGTTAGAGGAATGTCCTGGATTTGACACACCAGAGGGATTGCAGCTAATAGATAAAGTTTGTTCTTGTGAATTGCCATCTGAAGAAGATCCCGATCTAAGAAGCTTAGTTACTAAATGTCAAACTCACAGACATACAGCGACTTGCCAGAAAAATTCAACGGCATACTGTCGGTTCGGATTCCTCGGCAAGAATGCCAACAAACTAAATTAGTATCTCATTCATCAGAAGAATTTGTTCGTAGTGGTGGAAGAATTGTTTTGTTGAAAAGACGCGAAGAAGAGAAATGGATCAATAATTACAACCCCACCCTTTTGAAATTATGGAAAGGCAATATGGACATCCAACCATGCGGCACCAACGATGCCATCGCGTATTACATAGCCAAATACATATCGAAAAATGAACCTGCAGGGGTTGATCCTGCCATCGCTAGGGCTATACAAGAAATTCGTCGTGAAGACTCTGATATTGCCACTAAATTGTTTAAAAGCTGTATGCGGATTTTGAAAGAAAGACAAGTGTCAGCGTGCGAATGTGTGTTTCGTTTATGCCACTTGAAAATGCGCGATGGTTCTCGTCGTTGCATTTTCTTAAATACACGTAAGCCTGAACAACGATACAAGGTCTTGAAGTTCGATGAAACTGGCTCAGCTGTCGGGTATCATACAAACATTTTCGAGAGATATGAGAAGCGCCCTCTTAACCACCCAGATTACGATTTCGAAAATATGCCTCTCGTGGAATTTGCTATGTTGTTTGAAACACATTATCCGAAAAAGGTTGAAGACGAAGTTGATGTTGATGAAGATGCTTATGAAGAGATACCTTTGGAACGAATCGATCATTTCATCAAGTTGACTGATAATTCCAAAATGCGGAAAAGAACCGTACCAGCAACGATCAGAGTGTCACATTTCAAAGCAGCAACAGATCCAGAAAACTTTTATTATAGTTTGCTCATTCAGTACACGCCTTTCAGAAATGAAAACGAAGTAATGGCAAATTTTGCTTCCGCAAAAGAAGCTTTTCTCGCAAAGGAAGAAGATCTGAAAGCCAAATCAGCGTACATGGAAACTTACAGACAGCGGGACAAAGAATTAGAAAACGCACTGGTTCAGGTCCATGCTTTCCAAGTTTTAGAAGAGCACGAACCTCTTGAAATAGACGATGAAATGGAATATGAGAGCGACTATCAGATGAATAACCAGGAGTTTGATATCGCGAGAAAAGCCATGAATGTAGAACAACGAAATCTGTTTAATAGACTAACAGCTTCTATTCAAAACCAACTTCAAGGTTCCCCGGACCGAGAATACATCTTTATCACCGGTGGGGCTGGAACAGGAAAATCTTTTACATTGAAAGTACTGAGAAGTCAAATTAATCGTTGTTATGGTAACGTTGTTAGCTACACATAAAGAATATATTAACGTTTTCTAATAAAACAACGTTTCTTACAGGTAACACGCAGTCGGTTAAGGTCTGTGCTTTAACTGGCGTCGCTGCACGTTTGATAAACGGGACTACATTACACAGTGCTTTGAAGCTGCCGGTACAAAAAGATGGTCGAATTGTGCATATGTTACAGTTAACAGGAAATTACCTTCAAATCATGCGTCGACAGTGGCGGTACATCGAATTCTTGTTCATAGATGAAATTTCAATGGTGCCATACGAAATGTTGTGCATGATAGACAATAGATTGAAACAACTCAAAAATAGCGAAGAAGTGTTTGGCGGAATCAATGTGATAGTCTTCGGTGACCTGTTTCAACTTCCTCCAGTTCGAGGACATCAAGTTTTCGACCAGCCTCCACATATGAAACCAGCAGTACATCTTTGGGAATTTTTCTCCTTATGCGAGCTGAACGAAAACATGCATCAAAAAGGTGACAATACGTTCATCAATATTTTGAATGCCTTAAGGATTGGAGAAATTGAAGCTGAGCATATCAGAATTTTGATGCAAAAGTATCAAAAGAAGTAGATGGTGAGTTTTCCATTGAAAAAGCGCTGAGAATTTATCCGACGAACAAACAAGTACAGGAGCATAATGAACTGGTGCTCAAAAAATATGAAAGAAACAACGCGCAAATTCACACTGTTAAGGCACAAGACAGAATCGTCGATTCCACGAGGAACATAGAGAACGTTGAGTTAGAAAGAATCATACCATCTGATGTCAACAAAACTGGGGGACTTCCAGCAGAGTTGAAGATATTCACAGGAGCTAAGGTAATGCTTCGTTCAAACATTGATGTTTCCAAAGGACTTGTAAATGGCGCCATTGGATTTATTGAAGAAATCATCTGGCCAAATTTCCGACGTGCTCAAATGTATGAAAATGACGTGCCTTCAGTGCAAGTGAATTTCGGTCAAATTGGTGTTCACCGATTATCGCCCATTGCAGTTCAATTCCCGGCAAAACACAGTTACGGAACAGCTGAAAGGAGGATGCTTCCGCTAGTCTTATCCTGGGCTTCGACCGCACATAAAATGCAAGGATCAACCGTCGACTATGCAGTTGTGTACTTGGGACCAAAAATATTTCAAGAAGGACAAGCATACGTTGCTTTGAGTAGAGTTCGCTCATTGGAAGGTCTAAGAATCGAAGAACTAGACTGTTCAGTTTTGACAGGCAAAAAACCTTGCAACGTACGAGCACTGCACGAAATGAATAGATTAAGGACACTTTAACATAAATCAAAAGATTTACTTTTAATTGGAATTGTATATTGTTTGTAAATAGTTGTGAATAAATAAACAAATTAATTATTGGGAAATGATACATAATTAATTAAACAGACTAAAAAGAAAAAAATAAAAAAAAAATTAAAAAAAAATTTTTTAAAAAAATTCTTTTATTTAACTTAAAAAAAACAGTAAAAAAAACAAACTAAAAATTAAAAAATAAAAAATATTAACCAAATAAAATAAAAAAAAACACAATAACAACAAAATAAAATTCCTACTTATCTTAAACAGTTAAATAAAAGAATGACGCATTTTTCATCAAAAATTTAATAATAAAATTTCTCAGTATCAAAATTTCATTTTTACAATAATAATTTATTGTTCGACATACATAACAATTAGATTAAAAATTTGTTAATTTTAGAATAATACCGAAAACTATATATATATATATATATAGTTACGTTCGTACGTCATATCGTTTTAAATTCATATCCATGGTTATTACCAGAAAACAGTTCTGACTTCTGTCAAAACTGTTCCTTTCTCATATATATATATATATATATATATATATATATATATAAGAACAAATTAATTAATTCCACTTATGTTGTATGAACGAATTTCCTTTGATAACGGGCGTGTGGATAATAAATCACAAATCAGGTGGTGAACATTTATTCTTTGTCGACGTTTCGAACTAGAGATTCACGGCTTGACTTGATATTCAAGCTACTTGACCTGACTTGGCTTGAAATCAAATCAAGTTCAAGTCATGTAGTAGTTTTTTAAGGTCAAGTCAAGTCAAGTATTCATTTATCAAGTACTTGAAAAATCAAGTTCTTCTGTCAAGCTATTTGATTTTTAGCAGTTTTATAAATGATGAAATTGATGAGAATGAACGTTGCGAAAAACACTTATTTATGAAACTTATTGTATGAAAGAACCAAAAATATAAACTATTTTAAAATTGAAACACAAATTAAATCTCTATAACATAAACATAAATAATACAAAATAAAAAAATGCAAAATATTGATAAAAATTGTTTCTTAATATTGAGAAGCCTCCAAGCACTGTTTTATTTCATCATTTTCCATCCAGGATTTAAGGCACATGAGGCATCTTATGGATTTCTCACCTAATCCATTGCGGGTTTTTGTAATGGTCAGAGCAGCTCTTGAGAACTGTCTTTCAACAGGAGCTGAAGATGCTGGAGTTGATAAAAAATCTTTGGCCATTTTGGCCAAGTTTGGAAAAAATGTTTTCGTGGCTCTTCCACCATTCTAATATATCTTCAGAACTGTTAGCACGTGGTTCAGACAAGAATTTGTCTATTTCATAACGCCAAGCCATTTCATTTGTTCGATTCACAGAAGATTTCTCAATAAACTCAGAGATCGATGTCAAACTCACTGTATTTATCCTTTGATGATGAAGATGATGCTGTTGTGCTCTGTAGATCTGGCTGAAAATAATTTGATTTGAAAATTTCTTCAAAGTGTTTGACAGCTTCCTTTTCCAAGTCTTTTCCCAACTTGTATTGGAGAATGTTTCCACTTTATGCCGGGGATCTAAGATTAATACAACACAGTACATCCAGTTGGTTCTTTGGTAATGTTTGATGATTTTTCTTTAGCCGCTTGAATACTGTCGATGAATTTTTCATCAGTCTCATTTCTACTTGGATTGTTATCGAATTCATTAGCCCATTGTTCTAGCTTATCCAGGAGCATATTTATACCAATTATCACCATCGGAAGTGTGCAATATGTTTCACCCTCTAATGTTTTGAAAATTGTCTTGAAACTGTTTAGATATTTGCAAACTCGATCTATTATCGACCACTCCGTGTCTGTAGGCTTCAAATTTTTCATATTTTCTGTATTATCACAAAGAATGTTTATAGATTTCTTCATATTGAGGCCCCATCGCAGCATATCCAAAGTTGAATTCCATCTTGTAATCACATATAATTTTGGCATAGCCATTGTTAAATTCAAAGTAGTGCAAAATTTTTCGAAATCATTGCGCAGATTTTCAGAATTTTAACTTCTTTCCAAGGCAATGAATTTTTTTATTGGAGATAGTGAATTTAGATCTCCAGTTATCTCATCACTGTCCGATAGGTTGCATCTGTCTCTGTCTCTTGAAACTCAGAATTTGAATCAAGTATTTTTATAAAATCTCTTGCCCCCAAATTTAAAATATGCGTAAAACATACGAAGTGACTATTTTTAGGGTCAATGTCGGAAATAAGGCAGGTAAGCTCATTCATAAATGTGAAATTGCTGTTTGTATTGTCGGTTGTAATTCCTTGCACAGAATTTGTCAAATCGAAGAATTCCAATGTATCAGCAAAAGCTTTGCTATCCATCTGCCAGTATGTTGTCCATGCGCCGAAACAAAATCCAAGAGGATGGCTTGCAGTTTCCAATTATTATCAATGAAATGAGCAGTGATTCCATAGTATCCTTTCATACTAAAAGAAGACCAACCATCTATTGTGAATGAGATTTTTGATTTATATTTCTTGAGTAAACTTTTGAGGGTATTCTGTGCTGACCTGAACATTTCCATTGCCAAAGAATTTGTTTTATTTCTACCAGACTGCGCGATTGATTCAGTCAGCTCGGAGCTCTGGGAACCCCGTATTTTGTCTAAGCGCGAGCGGGCTTGCAGAACTATACGCCGTGCGTATCAAGATCAAGTAATATCAAGTAGCTTGATTTCAAGTCAAGTAATAAATATCTCAAATCAAGTCAGGTCAAGTATGTAAATTGCCACGTACTTGATTTTCAAATCAAGTCAATCACTTTGTTAAAATATCAAGCTACTTGACTTGATGAATCTCTATTTCGAACCATCACTGGATCTTCCTCGGGACTCTAGATTACAATTTGGATCATTGATAATGCCGCACAAGAATCAAACAAGTCTTACCGAATAGTGTAATCCACTCGAATAAAAAACTTGTGAATCATGAACGATAAAACCGCAATAATCTCATTCAATTAATTTAAAACACCAAGTACGTCAAAGTAACCGCACTAGTCATCAAAAACTACAACAAATGGCCGACAAGAAGGAGATATCATAAAATAATAAACCGCCAGGAAAACGACAAATGTCAATGTCGATTAAAATCATACGAAACTTATCGGAATCACTGGCTACCTGGGTCAGCCGAAAAACGCGAACCTGCTGTATGCGTCCGATTCAATATCAAATATGCATAAATATTACTTATTTTCTCTACATCTCTTCGATGGTTAACTGCAACTGGAGAACGTTTGATGTGAAACATTTCCAAAAACAATCGCTTGTATACATTTTTTTCAAAATCTAGAATCCTGACAGAATCGAAATCAAATAGATGACCAGTCCGAAAACAATGGTCAGCCGCAGCACATACATTCCTCGATCTCTTTATATCACTCTTATGTTGGACTAATCGTTTCTTTAATTGTTGCGACGTCTGACCGATATATTCACCATCACAAGACCCACACGGAATACTATAAACAACTCCACTATATTTGTTCTTATCTAGTTTATCCTTCACCGATGAAAAGATCTTACCCACTCTGAACTCATTCCTACACGCAATCTTGATCCTATCATCCTTCAAGATCTTGATCAACTTATTGGACACTGACGGAATCCACGGTAGCGACGCATACAATCGAACAGCATTGAGATCATTCCCTTCATGACGGTTCCTTGTGGATATCCTGATAGGCACCTCCACATCCCAGGAAGCAGAACTATTATAAATTAATCTTGACAACAACGACCTAGGATAACCATTTTCCAACATGAGTTCAAATAGCAACTTCAAATTTTTGTTATGAAATGACTCGTGTGAAATCCTCCGAATCCGATCCTCAAGCCAATGATGAGATTGCTCTTCTGTCTCATTGGATGAGCTGAATGAAAATTCATGTAACGACCAGAACTCATCGGTTTACGGTACCAATCCACTATCAATTGGTTCTCCGGGTTCTTATTATTTTCATATCCAAGAATGGAACGGATCTATCGACTTCATTGTATTATATGTTTTCGGACTGGTCATCTATTTGATTTCGATTCTGTCAGGATTCTAGATTTTGAAAAAATGTATACAAGCGATTGTTTTGGAAATGTTTCACATCAAACGTTCTCCAGTTGCAGTTAACCATCGAAGAGATGTAGAGAAAATAAGTAATATTTATGCATATTTGATATTGAATCGGACGCATACAGCAGGTTCGCGTTTTTCGGCTGACCCAGGTAGCCAGTGATTCCGATAAGTTTCGTATGATTTTAATCGACATTGACATTTGTCGTTTTCCTGGCGGTTTATTATTTTATGATATCTCCTTCTTGTCGGCCATTTGTTGTAGTTTTGATGACTAGTGCGGTTACTTTGACGTACTTGGTGTTTTAAATTAATTGAATGAGATTATTGCGGTTTTATCGTTCATGATTCACAAGTTTTTATTCGAGTGGATTACACTATTCGGTAAGACTTGTTTGATTCTTGT
The DNA here is from genome assembly GCA_020654155.1 of Novius pumilus. Lineage (NCBI taxonomy): Eukaryota > Metazoa > Arthropoda > Insecta > Coleoptera > Coccinellidae > Novius > Novius pumilus. The sequence goes on from JAIFOV010000503.1 coordinate 232,360, forward strand.
GCGGCATTATCAATGATCCAAATTGTAATCTAGAGTCCCGAGGAAGATCCAGTGATGGTTCGAAACGTCGACAAAGAATAAATGTTCACCACCTGATTTGTGATTTATTATCCACACGCCCGTTATCAAAGGAAATTCGTTCATACAACATAAGTGGAATTAATTAATTTGTTCTTGTAATATAACATGGGGTTTTATGCTGAGATTAGAGAGCAATTTGGATTGGATGCTGTGAAATGCCTGAAGAACTGGGCATCGATTAACATCAAGCTGTCGTCATTGAGGAACCGCAGAATTTTTTCTTGGAATGCAAGAGACAGGATTTGAAGCAAAACATATATCGGATAATTTGAGGCAATGGGTAGCTTCGATATCGGATTCAAGATCGTCAACTATGGTTGAACGGATGAGAGAGAGGTGATCCATCAGACCTTATCGTTTGAAATTAGAGTCACAAATAATAACATAGTTAGTTTTGAAAAACGTTTATCTGAGTTGTGTAGGTTGCTGGCAGAGGTTTTACCGGGTGATGTTCTGCGTAATTTTTTAAAAAATCAAAATGTACGATATAAGAGAGCGTTTAATAATAGGAAATGCCAGAATATGAAAAAACTCAGAAATTTAAAAGATAGTCAATTGTCTGGGGTCGCCGGTAGACAAAAATGGTTTCGTAATGTTAGTTCTATTCAGATTCCGACAAGAGTGGAAAGTTTTTTGTCGCTTGGCCCAAAATTTTCAATTAATGTTACTAAAAATGAATTGTCTGTACAAAGACTCTTGGCGGATGTTGAATATGTCATAAAGCTTAAAGATTCATCTAATATGGACCAGATCAATGTAATTCGGTCGTTGTCCACTAATGTAATCACAAATTTTGTAAACAGTCAGTCGGGCACAACTAACATTCTTCGAAGGGAGTACTATTTTTGCAAGCGGTTTCTTAAATCGCATCCGGACTTACTCGTTCTACAATCTGATAAGGGCAACGTCACGGTGACGATGGACCGAGATCGATATGTTCAACTATCTTATAGTATTTTGAATGATACGCAGTACTATCGGTTACTCAGCAGGGATCCCACTATCTCAATACAAAACAAGAATAACTCTTTGGTTAAGGATCTGATCAGACTGGAATTGCATATCCGCAGAACAAGGAAAGAAATTGTTTAATTACAATGGTATTCCGCATTTTTCTACGGTCTTCCAAAAGTTCATAAGCCGGAATTATCGTTGAGACCGATCATATCATGTATGAATACTCCCACGTACGGTTTGTCATCATTTATGGCATCATTGTTGTCCCTTTCAGTAAATAATGATGATGATAGATTTTCGTTAGGGATAGTTTCCATCTGTCTTCGATTGTTAATAATTTGGCGATTCCACCAGAATATGTTTTGATTAGCTTGGACGTTATATCGTTGTTTAGCAACGTCCTATAGATCTGGCGGTTGAAGTTCTAGATCACAGATGGGATTGTATTTCACGTGTTACGAATATGCCAAAAGATCAATTTATGGCAATTCTCAGATTTTTATTCTCTTCCAATTATTTTTGTGTTTGATGGAAAATTGTTCAGTCAGGTCTTCGGATCCCCGATGGGGTCGCCCCTGAGTCCTATAATAGCTAGACTGGTGATGGATTATGTTTTAGATAGAATATTGGAAAAATTACCTTTTAATATTCCGTTCATAAAAAAATATGTGGATGACATTGTGTTGCGTTCCAGCGGACCAGGTTGATTTTGTGTTGGAAGAATTCAATTCACAGAATCGATTTATTAAGTTTACAATGGAAATAGAAGTCGATAGATCCGTTCCATTCTTGGATATGAAAATAATAAGAACCCCGGAGAACCAATTGATAGTGGATTGGTACCGTAAACCGATGAGTTCTGGTCGTTACATGAATTTTCATTCAGCTCATCCAATGAGACAGAAGAGCAATCTCATCATTGGCTTGAGGGATCGGATTCGGAGGATTTCACACGAGTCATTTCATAACAAAAATTTGAAGTTGCTATTTGAACTCATGTTGGAAAATGGTTATCCTAGGTCGTTGTTGTCAAGATTAATTTATAATAGTTCTGCTTCCTGGGATGTGGAGGTGCCTATCAGGATATCCACAAAGGAACCGTCATGAAGGGAATGATCTCAATGCTGTTCGATTGTATGCGTCGCTACCGTGGATTCCGTCAGTGTCCAATAAGTTGATCAAGATCTTGAAGGATGATAGGATCAAGATTGCGTGTAGGAATGAGTTCAGAGTGGGTAAGATCTTTTCATCGGTGAAGGATAAACTAGATAAGAACAAATATAGTGGAGTTGTTTATAGTATTCCGTGTGGGTCTTGTGATGGTGAATATATCGGTCAGACGTCGCAACAATTAAAGAAACGATTAGTCCAACATAAGAGTGATATAAAGAGATCGAGGAATGTATGTGCTGCGGCTGACCATTGTTTTCGGACTGGTCATCTATTTGATTTCGATTCTGTCAGGATTCTAGATTTTGAAAAAATGTATACAAGCGATTGTTTTGGAAATGTTTCACATCAAACGTTCTCCAGTTGCAGTTAACCATCGAAGAGATGTAGAGAAAATAAGTAATATTTATGCATATTTGATATTGAATCGGACGCATACAGCAGGTTCGCGTTTTCGGCTGACCCAGGTAGCCAGTGATTCCGATAAGTTTCGTATGATTTTAATCGACATTGACATTTGTCGTTTTCCTGGCGGTTTATTATTTTATGATATCTCCTTCTTGTCGGCCATTTGTTGTAGTTTTTGATGACTAGTGCGGTTACTTTGACGTACTTGGTGTTTTAAATTAATTGAATGAGATTATTGCGGTTTTATCGTTCATGATTCACAAGTTTTTTATTCGAGTGGATTACACTATTCGGTAAGACTTGTTTGATTCTTGTGCGGCATTATCAATGATCCAAATTGTAATCTACAGTCCCGAGGAAGATCCAGTGATGGTTCGAAACGTCGACAAAGAATAAATGTTCACCACCTGATTTGTGATTTATTATCCACACGCCCGTTATCAAAGGAAATTCGTTTATATATATATATATATATATATATGAGAAGTGAAAATTGAAAATTTAATGAAATACGAACCAAACATTTTTGGTAAGAGACTAGAATCAGAGACAAAATCTCATTTGCCATCTTTCTAGCTACCCACTGGTTACGTTTCGTCCCGGATGTATCTGCTGGACTCATCAGTGCAGCTTCGCAGACACATCCTGCTGCAGACGCGTTGTTAAAGATTTTTCAATTCTTCGTTTGACAGGACGATACCGAAATTATATGAAATGGTGACATTTTCAGAGAAACCCTCTCTTAGGGACATATAATGAGAAGTGAAAATTGAAAATTTAATGAAATGAA